>CAUZXS010000856.1:5000-32838 GCA_963585895.1 Sepioteuthis lessoniana | reverse complement strand
GTATAGCTAGGGGAGAGGGTTTCTGTCTTTTTAAGATCACAGCTCCAGACCCTCCTCAGTTGAACTTTCAAAAATCAACAATTTCCATTCTCTTGGAGTTCAAAGCATTGTACAATTATGAATTTATGATTATATTTTTTCACTGATTACAAAGAATCAACACAATATATTTTTGTCTTGAATTATTTATTACTAAGTGCTTTCAGAGTCTTTATGTTCTGTTAGTTTCATAGACAATTCTTTGCCATAATAAGAGTAAGCTGTTTATATTCAGAACTATGAATATAGTCCATTCTTTAAACTATTAAAATGCTAAAATAACATAATAGCTAAAATGAAGTACATAAGAAAAGAATGATCAGCAAACCTACACGAGTGAGTTCGAGTCTCATTGGGTGCCCCTTTCATATGGCCTTGTGCCACATCTAAGCAAAAAAAGCTTTGTAAATTTCCATAAGAAAAGAATGATCTCTTTATATCAATTTCATATTAGAACAAAGATTATATGTTAATATTTATTTGGAAATGAATAAAAGTAAATAAAGTAAAGTTGGTGACTGTAGTCGAGGGTGACCAGAAGGCTCTCTCTTCAATACACTGAGGTGTAAGGGAGGGCACTTTGCTCCACTTTACCCTTGATATGTACTTTATATTGCTGAGTGTTAAGCAAAGAGGTATCAAGTACCATTTTTAAAGTCTTTGGTATGACATGACCTGGGATTGAATCCAGGTCTCCCAGACCATTAAAAGTAAATATTTAACAAAAATTTTATATCCAAATATCAGCTACAATAGAATTGACAGAATTAGGAAATATTTCATGAATTCCAAAAATTCCAATGCAATTTTTTCGCTATCATAAAATGTATTTCTCAACCTATAGAACATTTAAAAGATACTCTATTTCATAGATAAATATAAAAAAATTGATCACCAGAAAATCTGATGTTTTCTCTTAAAGATATACAACAATATGATCACAATACTCAACAGATAAAGATCGTTTTTAAATTTTAAACTGTCAAGTTTTGTGACAAAAATATACTTTGTGAAATTTAAGCATATTATCTCATGGCCAAGTAGATCATTGGATATAATGTTTTCTTTATATTCTATTTTCATTTTATTGTGGCAATAATTATTTCACTTCTCCTATAAAGTCTAATGTATGGGATAAACAAAAGGCAATATTCTATAGGGTGACACAAAAGTGACTTACCATTTGAAAACATAACTTTTTATTTATAATCTATTTCATCTATTAAATATTTTATTTCACAATTAATTCAAAATCATTCCAAAGAGTCAAAACATTTAGAATTAGAAAAACAATTTTTCACTCTTTTTTTTTTTTTTTTTTCAAAAGTTGTTCAACTTTTAAAATGGTGATTTTTTTTGATTTTTTTTTTTTTTTTTTTTTTTATGGCCATTTTGTCATCAACTTCAAGACATCCTGAAAGCTTGAATTCCTTTAACTCTCTCTTGCTCAACTTATGTTCCTATCAGTCATTGCTCTTGGTAAGTCTTCTAGATGGAACACAGTCTCTCTACAGAGCTGATGAATATAAGTTATTGCTGGTTGGCCTACACTGGTGTGTTTATGTGTTTGAATTCATCATAGAATGTCACTTACGAGTTTGTCCTTGCTTTTCCTCCAGCAGTGCCCAACCTGTCTTGCTTGTATGTTTAGCAAGATGACAGGTAAGTGGCCATACAGCTGCTATTCTGTAAGGTGCTGCTTCCATGTTCAAAATAACATGCAGTATCCTTGTGTAGTTCCTCTCTATCTTTTTCTCTAATAATCAGAGAGAATAAACTTCCATATGGTCAATAGCCATCCATGCTTTACCTATGCGTTTGTCGACATAGTTTTCAGTAGATGAGATATTGCTACTAAGATATATAAATTGGTCGACTGATTTAAGTCTTGACATTTAATGAAGAAATGGCACCATCTTTATGATAACACATGAGCTCCATTTTATCTGAATTCATGTAGAGATTTATGCCTCTTGCTACCTACTCCAGGCTATGCAACAGAGATTTAACTTGAGCAGGTGTATTTGCAAGAAGCACTAAATCATCTGCATCAATAATAGTTTCTGCAGGATATCATCTCCTTTTTGCCTTTTTTACTGTGAAACCATTTTCTTTGTGGTCACCCTGTATAAGCTTATGAATATTACCAAGGACTGTATACAAAAAAATATCTCGGTAAAACTATTTATTTTCAAATCATTTTTGCTTCAGTTGTATCTAGATAACTATTAAGAATTTATGATGATGTAATGCTGACTATAAAGTTGAAATTAATTTTATTTGATTTGCTTCTGTAAATGCATAATATAGTTTGCAGATCAATAGAAAGTACATCAAGGAAAAAGTATTCTTGTAAATTTTTTCATCTGTGACAACTAAATATTAAATGTGTTCAAAAATTACCAAGACTGAAAATATATTCAACAAAGTAAATGAATAATGAATGAAACTTTTTTTTTCAAAGTAGTTCCCTTGACATTCAACACATTCCATTGAGTTTCTATTGGTCAAAGCACCTCTGAAACTCTTTTTAATATGGTGTGAAGCTGTACCATCATATTTCTTTTTGTCCTCTACATCCCCAAAGCTTACTCCTGAAATGAATTTTCTGTTTAGATAGCCAGAAAATCAGATGGAAATAGTTTTGGTGAGTATGGAAGGTACTGTCCTTGCATAATCTCATGTTTTACTGAAAACTGCTATCAAGCAAGTATTGAGACTTTTTTCCAACTTAGCAATGACTTCTTGGGATGAAATTTAGATATATAGATATCATCACTATTATATCAGTTGAGACTTTTTCATCATACCTTATGAGCAACCTGTTATTTAAAATTTATATTGAAATTTGCATATCATATTGAAGTCTCGATCATATAATTGTTTTCTTTATTGGTATTTAAATAGCCAATCATAATTTTATTTTAGAATAATCCTATAAAATTCAAGAGGTAATATGCCTTCATATGGTATTGTGGCTGATAACTGAAATGTTTTCGTGTAACTTAAATTTACGCTTTGAGATGTCTTTATAATAACATATATACAATTTTAAGTTATAAGCCAACAGGTTTAATACTCTAAATGATTTGGTTTTTATAGACTATGAAAAATGATAATTTGTATAATTGTCACTGATTTTTGTCTTAGTATCATTCATAAAAAGTAGAAGTAAAGTTGGCGACCTTAGTCAAGGGTGACCCAAAGGCTCCCTTTTCAATAGCTACAACACCGAAATGTAGGGGAGGGTGCTACTCTATTTCCTGGATTGCTCCACTTTACCCTTGATCCTTACCTTGTAATGCTGAGTGTTAAGCAAGGTGGCATCAATTTTTTGAGTCTTTGGTATGACTCAACCTGGGATTGAACCTCAGTCTCCTGGACCATTGGCAAATACTCTACTCATTAGGCCAATCAGTTGAAACAAAATTTTAATTTCACATCAAAGTTGTTCTTATAAAGAATTAAGATTGATTGATTTTGACGGCATGTCAACTTATCTAAGGTTATTTTATGCCTAGAGATTAGGGAAATAGCATTCATTGTATGTTCATGTTTACATTTTTTGTGTAGATGTTTCTTAAGATGTTTTTTTTTTTTTGTTTTTTTTTCTAGTTTACAGTTCTATCAAATAAGAATAATTTTAAACAGATATCTTTAACATATATATGGTACCCTAACAGGTACTACTGTTTCAATTAAAATTGGGCCTAGGAGTAATGGTAATAAAGGAGTATTCTACAATCCCCAGAGCTTCAAAACTAGAGCCTCACCATCAGATGCAATTTAGTGTCATACCCAGGATACACCTTTTGGTATGGGGATCTTACCCACCACCAACAGGTATAAGAATTAAAAGAAATATTTTATTCTTATTTTATAAAAAAAATTTAGGAATTAGTAACTTGTCTTTATTTGAAAATTCTTTTTAAGATGATTTTCTACTTTAGCACAAAGTTTCTATGTTTTTTGTTGTTTTTGTTGTTTTTTTGTCTACGTAAATCTAACAAATTTAATAAACAACTGTCTACTTCACAACTAATATTGAGAGTAAATCTTTATGCCAATTAATGTTTTCATGTAAAATGGAACAGTTCAAAAAGAATTATTTTTCATTCCGCAAGTGTAGGTCAACATCTGTCACCTGACAATTAATAATTGAATTCAAATTAGAAATTTTCACTGTTCCATCTATATGATTAATGGAGTTAATTGCCCTTGGACTAAGAGCCTTGACAATTACATAGAAAAATAAATATTTGTATTCGTTAATTGTTTTCTTTTTTCTTCATTCACTACAGACATTGATATACCTACATATATATATCAGCCCTATCCATAGGGGTTTGAGTATGCTGAGTGTATCCCTTGCAGAGTGGTAAAGATTCTCCCTCCTGAAAAAAGTGTCCTGGGTATGACACTAAACTGCATTTGTTTATGAAGCTCCAATTCTGGAGATCTGGGAAGTGTGGAATACCTCTTCATTGTTATTACTCTCAGTGTGGGTAGTACCTGTTAGGATACCATCTTTTGGATAAATACAACTGTTTGAAAATTATTTTTATTGGATAAGAATATATGAAGCCATATAACTGTACAAACAAATGATTATTATTAAATAGAAATTGTTGCTTGAAACCATATAATTGTGTATAAATTATTTGTATTAGATTTTTTAAAAAAAACTCTTAAACAGTTACACAAAAAATGTAAATATAAACATGCAATGTACATGATTTCCTAACATCTAAGCATAAAATATCTCCAGACCAATTGACATACCATTAAAATCAATCAATCAGTACATCTTTGCATTATTTATTTTGTCGTTATGCATTTTTACATTTCTGATTTGTTAATTTCTATGAACTAATAGATGTATTACCCAATAATTGATTTTTCATAACTTAAAAAGGAAATTCAGTTCAAAATGAATTTAATAATTTCTAAATTTCATAGTTAAACTAAAGTTTGAATTAGTATGTATTTTTGTTAAATATCATCCAGAGTTTGTAACAAAAGCTGGCCATCACTTAATCAAAATGCTTGATGCTATTTCTTATATTTACATATATATCTATATAATATAGTAACTTTAATTTCCAAAAGATCCATTTTTCATCTTATAAATAAGAAATTGTAATTTTCTCTTTGTAGATAACAGATAAAATACAATATGTGTATCAAAGTTTCAAGAATTTACCTGTGAATTCATTATTTAATGTCAGTATGTATTTATCCAAACCCTCTGCCAGAAGCAGGATGTAACACGAGGTCAGTTTTTTTTAGCAATGTAAAACTGGTTTGAAATCAGTTTTCTTTCTAGACTAGTTGCCTAACCAAGGCTAAAGAACCCAGTCTACCCTACTTTTTACCCAAAGCTGTAGAAAGAACAGATGGACTCATGCCTATCTCAAGGGCATTGTGATAAACAAAAGGCAATATCCTACAAGGTGACTCATAGGTGACTTACCAATTTAGAAAATATTTAACTTTTTATTTATAATCTTATTTTTATTAAATCTTATAGTTCACAATTCATTCAAAATAATTTCCTAGAGTCAAAACAGATAGAAGAAAATTTTCTTTACTTTTATTTTCATTTAAAAGTTATTCAACTTTTAAAATAAGTGACAATGACAAAAGGTTGAGAACAATTTTTAAAAAATACCAAAAAATATTCTTGTTATATCACTTTAGTTAATTTTTATGTGATCAGATTTGAAAATTTTGTGTGTGTATATAAAACACCTATTTGACTGTTTTTCAGTTTTGACATTAATTTGATAATTGAGGACTCCAAAATTGTATGTTTCCTAATGCATTTTGAAAATGATATTTTATTAAAATAAATGTTTGCATATATTTTGCAGCAAGCCCATGGAAAGAACATGGGAGTGTTGATCTATTCGATGTACGGAGACGACCATGGTATGTATATTTTTTTGATTTTATAAAATAAAAATTGCTTTTGTATATCATTCCAATATCAAGTATAGCATGCACAAATGTCTAAAAAATACTGCCTAATCATGGATATTTATCTGTAATTTTGTAATGGTTATGATACAAAACAAGTTGAACCTTACATTTCAGATCAATTAGTAAGGAAAAACACTTGATAAAAAAGGTTTAATTGAATAAGAAAAAAATTAGATGTGTTAAATTTTTTTTTTTTTTTCATTGGATTGGTAGAAACTTCTATCAGGATTAAATTAAAGAAATCCTCAATATATGAATATTTTTAGAAAGATAATGGATAACTTACTAGTAAGTTCAAAAGAAATATTTTAGTTGAATATTTAAATTTTTGCTTTGAATTTTTTAAATTTTATTTTGTTCAAATAAATCCCTAATTTTATGTTAAATAACCTGATAAAGATAACTTCTTCTGTTTCTGGGTGCACATATTTATATGCAATAATGCATATGCATATTGGTGTGAACATGTCTAAATGAGTATACATGTATATAGGCATAGCATATGTGTATGTATGTAGGTATGTATAGTAGTATCAAAAGGATAGCTAAACAAGTTAAGGAGGTTAGAAGATTTTAATAGTTAATAAAATTGAAAGATGAATATGAAAGTGTTAATTTTTTTTAATATCTATAATTAACAGAAGTCTTCAGCATTAGTGACAGAAGTCTGTAAACAAGGGCATCATTTTCCAGAGTACTTTAGTTCTGGAAGGTCCACATGAGAGGTGTGGGGGTTCTTTCCCCCTTGGAAGCCAGAGCCTAATATATTCAGGGAAGCAATCAGGAGTTCCAACCCAACCAGTTCAAGAATTTACATTTAATCATATTGATTAATTCACATTATTAAAGAAGGAATGATGTATATATTAGAAATTTATAGGATATGTAAAATAAGTGTAGGAGAGAATGTATTGAAAATTCTGTCACCTAATATGTTGTTATTAACTAAATTTTTAACCAAAATTTTCAATGTGTGATTTACTTGATTAATATTCATCACTGAAGTATGTACATTGATATCTGTATATGGGAGTATTATGACAAAATACAGAAACAATTTTAGATTCATAATAATAATGTTAAAAACAAATACAAAATAATTTGTGGTTTGTATATAAAACAATAAATAAATAAATACTATTTCAAAACCAAATTTTTAATTAAATTTCCTTTTAAATGTGTATAAATTTGTTTAGATATTTCATTTTTTCATTTAAATCGCTAAAATCTGATTGATTACAAAACATAAATTTTACATCTAATTTAGATTGATATAATGCTGAGTCTTCACTGAATGACCATATACTTGCATGTCATGCAACCTTCTGTAACCTAAATTTTAGTCTAATATTAGGGTGTCACACCATACACAAGATACAAACTTTGTGTGTGTAAATAGTTGGCCAATGCTAGGCCTAGACTAACTGGTATGCTTACAATATCCAGGTGCAAAAGATCTTAATTTAGGTCTTATGATATACCAGTACATATGGTAAATTTCATGGAGAAGGGATATTTTTTTTATATATTTAAATTTTGGATAACTACTTGTTTTGTATCCTTCTTTTCCTGAATGAATTTTTATTTTATACTTTATGGGGATAATTTAATTGTGAAGCTATAATGATATTCATTACCTTCTTGTTCTTTGATATCTTTATATTCAATCTTATATTTTTGAAAAATATTACATTTAAAAACACTGTTTCTGATTTTTTTTTTTTTTTTTCAATTTTAATTGGATAATTAGGTGCTCTTTTTAATTTTAATGAATTTTATGAATGATACATAAATTTGTTTTTTTAGTTAATGCTTCTTAAGATTTTCTCTTCATAAAATTCTACCATATGCTTGATGTCATAGGTACACACAAGGAGCCAGTTCACCTAAAGATATGATGATTATTATTGATACGTAAGTATTAGGATCAATGTTATTAATAAAAATAAGTTGGATTTTAATGCTCATATATCTACCTATTTATTTATTCATTCTTTTTTTTTGTGTGTGTGTGGGAGTACAATCTACAAACACTTACACGAACCATCATTATTCTTAACACATAATTAGATTTTCATGTCTTTTACTGTGAAAAGTGGATTACCGTTAACTGCAAAAAGTGGATTTACCCCATGACTTTGTAAAAAAAATTTTCTCCTTATGCTCCAAGAAGTGGGTACACTCTCAATGATTTCCAAGCATTGCACCAACCCTCACTGACTCGGTATCAATTTTGTATTTTGTTGGATAATTAACATCACTACAGGAATGACCATGAAATTTAATCATGCAATGAAAAGGTCGAAATTACTTCTATTCAATCTTTTCAATTCTCAGTCAAAATCATTTAATATGTAAGATGTACAAAAAATCTTTATCATCTTAAAAGCATTATCTCTTCATTCCGCTTATTCATATAATAAATAGATATGCATCAATTTGCTCTTAATGACCTACACTATACAAGCCAAATCACAAATTTACTCAACTGAATCATTTTTGTTTTTCTTAATTCATCAACTTGCTACTTCACTTAAAATTATTTATTATGTTCTTATCTTAAAATATACAATTTATTATATCAAATCCAGTAAATTCAGTCTTGTAGGCTTTTGTTCCATTTAACTGATCTAAAGTAGATATCAATGATTTAACAAATAACTAGATTTGTATCTATGAATCTCTTCATTTTAATAGATTTAAAGAATTCTTTCTTTTTTTTTTAATAATTAATACAAATTAGAAGTTTTATAACAAATTAACTTGAAATCAATTTTGACCGCTTATTTTTAAATCAGAAAGAATTATAACCTAGAATTACTTTGACAGAATTCTACCATTTGAATTATTTTTTTATTCCTTAAATTACTTATTATTTATAAAGGAATTATAAGTTATTTGTTTTAGTGCACTTCACATATGATCAGTTTCCTCCATAACCATGTCAAATGGTGGTAGTGGCAAACTTTCCTTTGAAAATTATTCATATTCAATTGGACTGTGTGCAAAAAAAAAACTCTTTTAAAGAAACTACACACAAAATGTAAATATGAACTTACAAAAAAAATGAGTCCCTAAACTTTAGGCATAAAATAACCCTAGACATGTTGGTATGCCATTAAAATTGATATTTCAGCTCTTAATATTGTGTAATAGGTATTGACATTGCAGTATATGACAAAAGCTCCACATGACAAAATCTCTTTAAAAACAAAAATATGCAACCCCTCATTATACCACAAAAGTACTTCAGAAAAAATAATATACAGCAATTTTGCACCATGATTTTTATTTTACTTATTTTTAGTTTATTGATTAATTCTCTAAGAAATGGAATATTCAATATATAATAAAGAAATGTGTTGTGGAGTGATAAAACCACCCCTGACAGACACAATGAACTAGTCTGAAGAGACATATATTTTATAATAAACATATCATTGACTTCCAATATTGTTTCCTGTATTCATTACTTTTTACTGTCAGACTATGATATAACAGATTGGCAACAAGGAATTTTGTATTGACCTATGCAGTATTAACAAAATTATGAATGATGACACAAAAAAAGTTCACCGAGTAAAAAAAAAAGAAAGAAATTCTACAACAACATTTTTCCCCCACTTTTCTCTCCAAAGGAAATAAAAAAAAAACATGGAGGAATGAAAAGTTTTATGTTAGTATTGTTAAACCAACAAGAAAAACAATGTAGTCAAGATATGGAGAGACTCGAAAAACAGTGGAGTCAAGACATAGAAAGACTCGAAAAACAGCACTGAGAAGACCTCAATCAGGAGAAATGTTTTTCAAAACTCTTAGAAAAATGCTCAAGAGAAAGTGACCACAATAACTCTAACTCTTTTTCTCAAGATTCTGTAATTATCTCAATTAGAGAATTTAGGTATGGGCCAAAAAAAGAGGTCACTTTTGCAGCATATTTTCAAAGACACAGATTATTTTTAAAAAAGACTCACATGGTCAGAAAAGAAAAAAGTCTGACTATTGCTTAGTTATCTTGGAACCATTGAACAAGTAAAGTATGCTAATTACATACTACCAAAAAGTCTTGGCAATATTTCGGTTCAGGAAACCATTTTTCTGTTAACAAAAGTTTTTGGCAAAAGGAATTTACAATGCCTCAATCTGACCAAGAAGGATACAGGCGATTATACCACATTTGCAAGCGTAGTGAATAAAAAGTGAGAGAAATTCAAACTCAACGAACTTATCCATATATATTCAAATGTCTCATATTTGTACAAGGGCTAACAGCACCAAAAGATACTGTATCAAAACTGGAAAAAGATTTGAAACTGACATAACAAAATGTCGCTGAAGAATGTCAACAAATAATAAATTTAGGCCAAGACACTGCAAAAATTGAGGAAAGGGATATTTCACACATATTCACTGTCAAAAAAAAAGGAACACGGTAAAAAAGTTTTCTTTTAAAAATTAATCTGTGTTATGGATGCAGAAAAATACACTTATAAAAAAAATTGCCCATTTAAAAATTAGGAAATAAGGGACATGTTCTCACATTGTAGAAAATAACACAGAAAAAATATATGAAATTTTAAAATATGGCTAACTCTACAAAAACAGAAAAGGCATTTACTACAATAAAAAGAAAATTTTTAAAGGTGCAAATGGACAAAGCAAATGTTAAATTTCAATTAGACACAGTGTCTGACTTGACGATAATAAATAAATTAATGTGAATAAAAATCAGCAGACTAATGTTAATTGCTTAAAAAAAAAATTACCCATAGAATAACAAGTAAAAAGTTAACATTTTTAGGTGAATGGTATGCTATTGTGTGTCATTTATGAACAAAAAATTTAAGCTTAAAGCATTCATTATAGATCAGTCTCAAAACCTATTCAGAAAGGGCTAGATGGAATCTTTTGATTTGTGTAATCTGCCAGTAAATGTTTTTTAATAGCATAAAGGCAGTCTCAGCTAGTGCAGAAAATTTAAAAAGAGAGCTTAAATCAAATTTTCTTGACATTTTCTCTGAAGGGTTAGGAATGTGCACAAAGATAATGCAAACCAATTTTTAAACCAAACAGAAAAGTACCCTTTGCAGCTCAAGAAGTAATTGATAAAGAACTGAACCATTTAGAAAAAATTGGAGTACTAAGTAAAACCTATTATAGTGCTTGGGCAAGCCCCAAAGTTTTTGTAAAAAAAAAAAAAAAAAAAGCAACGAAATTTGAGTTTGTGCTGATTACTCTACTGGACTAAACAATTGTTTAAAAACTTACAACTATCTATTACCTAGTCCTGAAGAGATATTCGCAAAATTAAATGAAGGAAAAATATTCTCAAAAATTGATTTATTGGATGAACAAATTTATTGACAATAGATACACACAGGGTTTGTACAAATTCTATAGACCCTCTTTTGATATAAAGGTTGCACCAGGAATATTTCAGCAAATAATGGACACCATGTTGGGTGACCTGCATTTTTCAGTAGCATATCAAGATATGCTACTGATAAAATGATATGCTATTTTGATAAAAAGCAGAAGTCGTGAAGCTGCGAAATATGATAAATTTGTATTTTAAAAAATTAAAGAGTACAGTTAAACTAAGCATGGATAAATGTGATTGATTTTTTTTTTTTTTTTTTTTTTTTTTAACAATTAAATATAATTGATGAAAAGGACTGAAAGTCAGACTCACCTAGAGCTACAGCATAGCATATCAACATACAAGCTTTTTTGGGACTTGTGAATTATTACAGCAATTTTATTCCTAAAATGCATGCATTACGAACTCCATAATTACTTAAGAAAGATACAAAATGGAACTGATTTTCTGAATGTCAAAACATTTTCAAAGAAATTATAAAAGCTTAAACATCTGACTTATCTCTCGTGCATTATGATCCTAATAAGGAGTTATACATTGTGACTGATGCTAGTAACTTGGGATTAGGGTCTGTTTTATTACACAAAGAAGATGATGGACAGCTGAAAGCAGCAGCCCACGCATCAAGAATATTATTGCTGGCAGAAAAAAATTACAGCCAAATAGAAAAAGAAGCCCTAAGTATGATATTTGCAGTAAAAAAGTTTCACAAGTTTTTACATGACAGAAGCTTCATCTTGCAAACTGACCATTTGGGTCTAAGAAAGGCATATTACCTCATACTGCAAATCACCTGCAAAGATGGAGAACCATTCTTTTAAAGTATACATTTAAAATGGAATTCCATCTAAGGAAATAGGACATGCACAGATTGTCAAGGCTAATTCTGAAACTAAGTGAACCCTTAGAGGAAACCATTATTCCTGTATTAAGTACACAAATGGAGATTTAAAAAAAAACATGCTTTGCAATACAGTGAAGGAATTACTAATAACTCTCAAGGAGATTATGTTTAAAGCCAAATTTGACATATTACCAAAAAAAGAAAAACAAAGAAATCATGAGCTGTTTAAAGAAAGTCAAATCATGAAAACATCTTTTCATCTTATGATCATATTGTGTTATATAGTAGGCATGTGGTGATACTGGCATTACTTAAGAAAAAATATTGAAGGATTTTCATATGGGACATCCAGGAATCATTTGGATGAAGTCCTTTATGAGAACTTATGTTTACTGGCCTGGGATGGATAAAGAAAATGAAAACGTTGTGAAGTGTTGTAGATGCTGTGCAATGACGGTGAAAGAACCACTAGTAAAAATTAATCCATGATTGAAAACGGACAGACCATGGTCAAGGCTACATATTGACTATGTAGGACCAATGAATGGGATTCATTACCTTATTGTGGTAAATAGTTTCACAAAGTGGCCAGAAGTTGTCAAATGTAGGAGACCTACATGCAAAAACACTAAACTTTTTGCACAAAATTTTTGTAAGGTTTGGTATCCCTGATACCATTATATCTGATAATGGAACACAATTTATAGCTAAAGAATTTTAAAATTTCTGCCAATAATTTTCAATTAGCCATGAGAACCACTCTGTTCTATCCAAGACCTAATGGCCAAACAGAATGCTTCATAGATACATTTAAGGGAGCATTAAGAAAAGCAGATGGAGGTGAAACTGAAGACAAGTTTTTACAACAATTTCTCAGTGTATCAGATAACTCCAAACCCAAGTCCAACTTTAGTATTGTCACTAGCTGAGCTTATGTTCACTAGGAAGATAATATTGGTATTTGATAAACTGATACCTAACAAAAACAAAAAATTTAAGAAAATACTGACACAACAAAATTTTTCAAGCCTGGTGGAGAAATCTATTTTAAATAGTATAAAATGAAAAAGTTGTCTGGAAAGAAGGCATTATTGAAAAATGAATTGGAAGACTAGTGTATATCATTGAATATCCTAAATGGATTGTTAAAGACACTATAACCAGCTTAAAAAGTGGTATACATCTGAACTAAATTATTGCCGGGAAGAACCTATAAAGGTGATCTATGATTTGTTTGAAGTACCAATAACTTATGTAGCATCTGAACAGAAATGCTCTAGCAAGCGTAAAAGACAACCATCAATGATCCAAAGAAATAGTGTGAAAAGACTATTATTCTATAATAAACATATCGTTGACTTCCAATATTGTCTCCTGTGTGTACTTGTAGCGAGAGAAGAAACCTCCTGGATCAAAGCAAGTAAGACTATGCCTTGTGTGTCAAGCAGTAAAAAATATGTTTACTTCTGGAAGTCTCACGAGAAGAAATCTACCGCGCATGTAAATTTCTATTTGCTGGAACTTGCATAAAAGACCATGCCAGCAGCAGGAGGGGGTTGTTCTTGTTCTTCATGGACTGCTTTTTCACTGACAGAGCCAATGAGTTGACCAGAGGTATACCGAGCAAGGGCTGCTAGGCGCTGTGTGTTGTTATTTTTAGTCAACTGAGGCTACCCAATTGTCTGAGGATACAACAGTAGGGAAAACAAATCACGGAATCCATTTCCCTCCATTGTACAATTGCTTACTAGTCCTGACTGTCTAGTAATTGACTTGGATTCAACAACCAATAACTACAGTACTCATTACTTTATACTGTTGGACTATGATATAACAAAATGATTATCAGATTTCAATTAAAATTTTACTTTACTTAATAACAAAAATTTGTAGAAATAATTTTTAAGTAAATCAAATCATTTCTTTAATCTTAACAAATCTCTAAAATATTTTAATACAAAAATTTTTTTTTTTTTTGACAACCTTTTCCTTAACCCTAAAGAATAACAAAGATAATCATGTCACTAATTATTTAAATTTTTGTCATGTTTTAATCTATCCAAGGAAGTTTTGTTGTACTTTACAGTTTAACCGTCAATGGAATCAATGGATATATAAACTGAAAAAATCCCACCCCATACTGTATTAAAAACTTTGATAAATATGCAGTTGGACTTTTTTAAAATTTATCCTAAATCTAAATCATTTTTTTTTTTTAATTTTACCATAAATCATTTGATTTATTATACAGTACATGTACTCAAACACAAAATATATTTTATCACAACTGTGAATGCTTGTTAGATTTTATTTTACAAAGCTATAACTTCAATAGTTACTTTTTTGTTATGTAATTCACTCTGAGAAATGAAATTAAATCTTATTTTGTCAACTGACATGGAAGTTATAAAGATAACAGTATCACTGTTATTAAGAATTTTTATTTTTTGTACTTAATTGCAATGTATGCTTATAAACTATACAAAATTAAATTTTCTTTTTCATATTTTTTTACCCTAAATAGTTTTTTCATTATAAAGAATGGGAAGAAATTAAGTATTAGACTTCAATTGGAAACATTCTAAGATTATCCTAAACAGATAATATACACTGGATTTTACCTAAGACTAGAACAATATTTGAATATATTCTAGAGCAGCTGTCAGAAAATTGTGGTAAATTATCCTGGATTAAAATTCTTATTCATAACTTCATTCTCTTAACGTTCTTAAAAAAACAAAATTTTCCTAAATCTCTATTTTATTCTGGTATCCTCTGGCCGAATTTTTCTTATTCATTTCGGGCATGTGCAAAAAAGTCTTTCAATGTTTTATTTACATAATTGATAAGTTATTCAATTTTTTAAAATTCTCACCATAATCATTAACTTTTCATGAAATATTCGTATCAAGGTATCATTTTTTTTTTAATTGTTTTAAGTTAAAGAAGTAAAAAAAATTAAAGCCAAAAAAAAATCTATAATAAAGAATATACACTAATTTTTTAATTATGAATGTTGAATTGACATAATTCCAAATTAAGAGAGATAAACTTTACTTTTTTTAATTGGTTCTAAATTAAATCAATGTGAGGTTTTAAGATTGATTTTTGAGGGGCTAATTTCTATGGTTATATTTGTGCTGATACCGTTTTACAATCAGTTATCTCCCTTATACCTTGTTACATATTAAAAATTTTAACAGTAAATTTGAAGACAAAATACTCAAAATTTCTTTGAGAATACTATCAAGTATTTTTGATTAATATACAAATAGTTTATGGCCCTCTAGGTAATGACCATGTTCATTGATTTTATTATTGCAGAAGTGGTAGTGTACATGGCCAAGCACTTCAGTTGATTAAAGTTGCAGTAAAATCTCTCTTGGATACTCTTGGAGAGAATGATTTTGTCAACATTGCACATGTAAGTAATTAAATAACTTTGCTCATCAATTGAAAAACAAGAAAATAATAAAGATAACCATAAGAAAGACTGAAAATTATTCTTCTTGGTATCTAATATTTAACAAACAAGAATATGTAAGATGAATTTGTTTATATTTTCTATGTTTATAAATCTTATCATGGAAAATATTGCATGTTATAGATAAACCACTACAAAATGAAATATAAAAAGTAATTATGAAGAAAATCATGAGTAGAAAATTTGGAAGATAAAGATTGAAATATAAACCAATTATTTCACTCCTTGCAAATTTTTCACACCTGCATTTTCTGGAGTCTAAATGACAGCAAGTTTCCTTGTCTCCAGAAATATCTGAGTATTCTAGCTGTTCTTTACAATGCTGTGGTCTGGATGGTCTTGATTCTTCCTTTGATTTCAAATTCCTTCAATCTTTTTGCCAAGCCTTTGAGGATTGTTCCAAGCACACCAACTACAATTGATATCACCATCACCCTCTTGTTCTAATTTTTTAATTCTCTGACAAGGTTCAAGTATTTTTCTATCCTTTTGTGTTCTTTTATTTCACTCTGTCTTCCACCAAAACAGCAAAATTCACTAGATGACAAGTTCTTTTTTTCTTTAATTAAAACTAGGTCTGATCTTCTGGTCAGGATTATGCATCTCGCTTTCTAATTGTGCATATGCCATTTCACAGTATGGTCAAATTTTAATCTCTTACACAATTTCCAGTGGATTACCTTCCCTACCCAGTTATGTCTAGTTTTAAAATTCATATGTGTTAGTTTACTGAATGTGCTTATATAATTAATCATTTCAACTCTGATTTCACATAACTGTGATTCTATGAACCCTTGGCATGGTTGTATAGAATTAGATGTGTGTATATGCATATCACAGTGGACAAATCAGTAGGTGTAGGTGTATAATCATACACGTGTGTGTGTATGTGTATGTGTATGTGTGTGTGTGTGTGTGTGGATGTATTCATACTGTATGTGACAAAACAAGGAAGGAGGAAGCAGTTCTCACCTACCACTAGCCTGGTTGCCCAGTAGGACATGGGTTTGAACTAAGCAACCTTGTGATCTTGAATGAGCATGGGGCTAAACAATGCATGGGAAAAGAGAACAAAGAAACAAAAAAATGATCAAGTACTTCCTGTTTTCTAAAAAAAAAAAAAAGAGGAGCAGCCCAGAGTACAGTCAGTTGGTAAGAGAAAGCTGCCAGAATTGAAAATGTGTTCAGAATCTGCTGACACCTCTAGAGTTAAGGGGATCTGCTAGGATCTGGTAATTGAGAATTCATGCCAGATGCATAGGGGAAACAGAGCCAAAGGAATGTCCAAAGTAACACCCAACTCCATTTATGAACAAGTCCAGTCTTCAAACCTTGAGTTCAACTTTGCTTTTTTTCTTTGTCTTTTGTGATACCACTTTGGACTCTCTGCAATAAAATCAGCATTGGGGCACACAAACCAGTGAGTGGATACACTGTAGAGCTAAGACATGCCATCACTTGCTATTCTGTTGCATATTATCAATTTTCACTTTAATATAATTGGTCTTTATGGCATTGTTTTATGCTGCTATTAGAAGAGATTCAGTTTCTCTCTTGAGTTTTCTCTTTTTTAGCCATGTCCAGGTGTTCTCATGTGTAATCTTGCCAGTTTATTGCTTGAAATATCCATGCACTTGACTTTCTTCCCATTTCTGGTTTTTAGTTTTTGTTGTTTTCTGTTCAACTTTGTTGTCATTGCTTTTTTTTTATGTATTCCTTGAGTCCTTACATTGATGCAGCTTACGCGATCCTCAATGCTGGCAAGTCCTCTTGTCTTTTCTTTTCTTGACACATATAGTCTGTCCCTATCATCTCTTGGGTGTAAGGCCTTGAACATAATCATCAGTTTCTTTGTCCTTTAATCCATTTGTCTGAGTTCCTCCCTTATCCATTTTAAGAATGGTCCTGAGTATCTTACAAGCAGGACTCCCCAGGTGTTTATTCTTTTGATGAGATTTCTGCTGCAGAACTTGGTTTTGAGAATTTTTCTTGTTCTTCTGAGATACACTTTTCTTACTTTTTTTTTTTCATCTCTGCTTGCATGATGGTGTCCACTTCCATTATTCCCAAGTATTGAATTTTTACCCTTGCTAATGTTGGTTCTTTGTTGCTTATTCCATTTTCCATTGCTTTCATGATAAAGTTTGTAACTTTGTCAGATATTAATAAATTTTCAGACATTCTATTATCCAAGTTTGCAGAACCATCCATGCCATAACTACATTTTTCCACTTTGTTTTGACTTCCTTGAGGATGTAATTATCTTTATATAGTAGGTCATCTGTTCCTTTTATTCCCCAGCCCAATTGGCTTGAGCTATAAGATACACTGACTGCATCTCTGCAGAAGAGTAAGACATCTCCCTCTTCCAATGAGTGTCCTAGATATGACACTAAGCCATCTGACAATGAGGCTCCTGTCTTAGAGATTTGGGGAATGTTTAGTACCTCTTCATTACCGTTTTTCCCAGATCTACTATGTTCTTCTGGAAACAGTCTGTGGCTTACAAGCAAGTAATATATTTCTTTTATCTGTGCAGTTATGATTTTCCACATAGGTAGACTTGTTATTGGTCTAGTTGCTGGAGATGGTTTCTTTTGGGGATTCTTCTTGGAACAGAGTAGTTTTCCCATTTTTGAGTATGCTGGCTTTTTGGCATTTACTCAATTGCTGTGTCAATCCGTTGTGGATGGAGGTGAATTTTTAAAACTAGAATCCATGTAAGTCATCATGATCTGGTGTTTTCCAATTCAGTACTTTCTTAAGTGTTATTCTTAATGTGTCCAGGTGTATGTTCACATCAGGTTGTTGTTCTTCATTTATACTTGGATATTAGCTAATTACCTCCAAGTATATATTTTCAGTATTACTTTTATATTTTAAGGAATCCAGTATCTACAGTATCACCTATGAATAAATACACCCTATAAAAAGTTAAATTTCCTGTAAACCAAAGGTATTAAGGTTTTATTATTTCTAAGGGAATATTATACAATCAAAACAGGTATATATATATATATATATATATAAACTCTACAGCAGCATCAAATCTCTGTTACCAAAAATATGAATATGTAACAATCTAAAAATAAATACACCCCTTATATATATTCATGCAGTTTCATTTTTGGTTACATTTTCAATGCTGTAAAGTTTAATCTAAATAAATGACATCTTTTTCTTATTTTAGTTTTCAAAAGATGCGCAGTTTGTTGGTTGCTTTAATGATACATTTGTGCAAGCAAATTATCGAAACAAAAAGGTAAAGTATATTTTATTTTACATTTTTGTTTTATGTCTGTCATATTGTCTTGTATATATTATCTAATAATTGCTTCTTTTTTTTTTTTATCCTTGCTAGATACTCACAAAAGCTGTTGAAAATTTAACAGCACAAAATATGGCTGATTTTAAAGCAGGCTTTAAGTTTGCATTTGAGAAATTTGAAGAGGTAAAGTAATCTTTCTACTTTTATGAAATAATTGGTCTTTCTTTCAACATTAATTAATATTTTGCTGGTTTCTTTTCATATACCATCACTTATCTTTATTTATTAATTTTATTACATATTTATAATATTTATTATTCAATGGTGAAAACTTTTCAATCCAATCAAGAAAGTAATGACCGAGAAATTTATTTATCTTACCCAGTTGGCTGGGGCTGTAGAGTACTTCAAATGCACCTCTGCAGAGGAGTAAAACTCCCCCAACAAGTGTCCTGGATAAGACACTAAACAATCTGATGGTGAGGTTCCAGTGATGCTGGAGGTTTGGGGGAACATGGAGCACCCTCTTCATTACCATTGCTCCCAGATCCGCTCTAGCCTGGAGTGATAGCACCTGATAGGGCCTTATCTATGGGTTAAATAGAACTAATCTGTGCGCTTATGCTAAACTGAATTGCTTGAAATAGAACTGTTTTTGACATAGAATCTGTACTTATGCTAAACTGGATTTTTTTAATTAGAACTGTTTGACTAAACTGAATAGCTTAAAATAGAAATGTTTTTGACAATTAAACTGTGTACTCATGCTAGACTGAATTGTTTGAAATAGAACTTATTATTTGTATAAAAATGAATTTGGCATTAAATAACCTGCCATAAAACCCAAACCAAACAACCAACCAACTTATTCATCATAGTTCAACACACTCGGCAAATTGTCAATTGGGCTGGGGCTGTAGAATACATTGACTGCATTTTTGCAGAGGTAACCCCACCCAGTAAATGTCCTGATATGATACTAAACCATCTGATGGTGAGGCTCTATTCCTAGATCTTTACAGAATGAGGAGTACCCATTTATTGTCATTACTCTCAAGTTCACCCTGACCCAGAGTGGTAGTTACTGTTAAAGTCCCATCTTTGGGTCAAATAGAATTGTTTGTCCATTTAACTCTGTGAAAACAAATGACTGATATTAAATTGAATTGTTAGTGTTACATAGCAATACATGGAACTATTTAACTGTGTTCAAATGAGTGAATAATGTTGAATAGAATTATTAGTGTTGAATAGCAATACTTGAAAATGTTTACTGTGTGCAAAAATTAAATTATTGATATTACATAGCAATACATGGAACTATTTGACTCTGTGCAAATGAATGAATAGTATTGAATTTAATCATCGTGTTAAATAGCAATTACTTCAAACCATTTAACATTGTGCAAACAATTGATTTATAATAAATAGAATTATTAGATAGCAATACTTGAAATCATTTAACTGTGTGCAAAGAAATGAACTCTGGCTTATTTAAAAATGTCACCTAAAAACTATTTATTTACAAATCATATATATTTAATAGAAAGAAATTACTTAACCAGTAATTGATACTCACCAAAAAGTGAGTGGACAATAAGATGCTCCTCATGCCATTATCATTTCCACCAAATAATTCTGCATAATGAAATTTTGAATATTTTATTGTTGAATAAACATTTTAGCCTTATTTCTTTTTCCTCTCCCCCTACTGAATATATATATATATTTTATTTATTTATTTTTTTTTTTTTTCATCATACAACGTGTGGAAGCACGTGCGATACCCTAACCTCATCAGCCGCCAACCAGGGTGATAACACAGTTTCGGTAGCTCAAGGCGGTACTGCCACTCCTGGCGCTACCGAGCAGCTTTTGCCACCGGATAGGGTATTTAAAAAAAAAAAAATCTATGTATACACATAGATTTTTTTTTTTTTATTTCTTTTTCCTCTCCCCCTACTGAATATATATATATATATATCACTGAGGCCTTTTAAATGTTAATTTTAGTTTTGCTTCTCTGCAATACAATGCAGCATCAGACAAACCTGGAAGTAAACCCAACCATTTCAGGTATATTTGTTTGTCTTTGCCTCCATTGACTTAACTGTAGCAATTTTGTATACAAGTTGGGGCCATAATAGCCTCAGAATAAATATATGCTGCAGTCACCAAACCTTGAATTTCTCTTGTAATAGACAATGATTGATTTTATGAAGACCTTTTTGTAATGTTCTGGATGTTTCTTGTGTTTGATTTATATCTTTTAAGGACTCATCAAACCAACATCCCAAACATTTCACTGGTTCTTCTGACACAGTGGGGATTCTTTGATCACCTACCTTAAAATTTATACTTTGATTTATTTTTCTTTTCCTAAGAGAGAGACTTCTAGACTTTAGTGGTTTAGATTTTATTCTACACCGAATTATCTGCTCATCGATCAGGCTTAGTATTTTGCGAGTAGTAGATTCTTTGGATGAGAGGATTTTAGTGTCCTTTATGAACATCTTTACCAGACATTGGCTTAGGGGTTAGAGTGTTCGCCAATGGCCCGGGAAACCTGGGTTCAATCCCAGGTCGAGTCATACCAAAGACTCAAAAAATGGTACTTGATGCCTCCTTGCTTAACACTCAGCATTATAAGGTACAGATCAAGGGTAAAGTAGAGCAATCCAGGGAAGGAGTAGCGCCCTCCCCTACACATTGGTGTAGTAGCTATCGAAAAGGAAGCCTTCGGGTTACCCTCGACTATGGTCGCCAACTTACTTATGAACACCTTCACTGCTGACATTTGACACCCTCCACCAAGCTCATCATTGTTTTGTCACTTTCAAAAGCAGTTGCATTGCTCGAACAAAAAGTATTGGTGACACTGAACATCCCATCGCAATTCCAACTTCAAGCCTGTTCCAATTTGTTATATAGTTTTTTTTATGGTGAACCACATGTGAAAACCTTCAAAGTATGTTTCTAGCATTTTGGATATTTCCTCTGGAATATGATACATCTGTAAAGATAATAGTAGCAACTGGTGGGACACCAATCCATAGGCATTAGCCAAATCCAACCATATGATATCCAAATCTTTTTTGCTGAGTCAGCTGGGGCTGTAGAATACACCAACTACACCTCTGCAGATGGGTAAGGACCACCACCCACCCTGCCCAACAAGTGTCCTGGATATGACACTAAACAATCTGATGGTGAGGTTCCTGTGATGCTGGAGGTTTGGGGACTGCGGAGTATCCCTTCATTGCCATCACTCCCTGGTCCGCTCTGGCCCTGAGTGGTAGCACCTGATAGGGTCCTATCTGTGGGTCAAATAGAACTAAACTGTGTACTTATGCTAAACTGAATTGCTTGAAATAGAACTATTTTGACATTTAACTGTGTGTGAACAAAAACTATACTTATACTAAACTAAATTGTTTGAATTAGAACTGTTTGACTAAACTGAATAGCTTAAAATAGAAATGTTTTTGAATAACTGTGTACTCATGCTAAACTGAATTGTTTGAAATATAACTGATTAGGTGTGTAAAAATGAATTTGGCCTTAAATAATCTACAAAGGTTGATATGCCATAAAACCCAACCAACCAACCAAATCCTTTTTCTTAGTCTTAATGGCTTCCCAGATCATATTCCCATGCTCCAAACGACCAGCTATTTCTGGAACACCACCCTTCTGCACCAAAGTATCGATATACTCATTACAGAGAAGGTATCTTGTTAATCTTGATGTCAAAACCACAAAAAATATCTTTCCTTCTGTATTGAGGAGAGAGATAAGATAAAAAAGTGCCAATGTCTTTCAAATTCTTTTCTTTAGGTATGTACACCCTGTCAGCTATCATCCACTGGTTGCTGATATGACAGTTTTTCCATGCCCACTTTAGGTTAGCATGTAGCCATTTGAGAACTTTTGGACATTTTTTACATAAAGGGAAAAGCATTCCATTTAGGCCAGGTGTGGATTTCTTCCTAATTTTGCTGATCGTACGTCTTATTTTTTCGCTTATGGGTAGTTTCATGTCAAATCTCACCTTAGGGGCAGTTGGGCAAACCAAATTGTTATGTTCCAGAGGGATATGTCAATTGGGATCTTAAACACTTCTGATTTCAGTTGATCAAATATGTTCCTCGCATATTTGTATGGCTCCTGGTAAAAACATTCTTGCTCTTTCCTTTGTTTCTCTCACCTCTTCCTCAATCATTATCATAAATTATTAGTTTTAAGTTGGAATATTTGAAACCATTCATTTATGCAAATTATTTGTATTTGATACAAATACTTGATATCATGTAACAGTACAAAAAAACTCTTTAGAGACAACTACACATATGATTATAAACCTTTAGAGACAACTACACATATGATTATAAATGCATAAATATTTCAGCATAAAATAGCCCTAGATGACATGCCATTAATCAATCTACTTCAGTCACAGGATTTGAGTCATTTTAACTCCCAGGTGGGCAATAGCAAAAATTGTCCAGTTCCATCAGCAATTCTTTCTTAAGAGAGTCCATCAAGCAGTAAACTTGACCCTAGTCCTTTAAGATAAAAGGGACTAGTCCTACCTGAGTGGATAGCGTTTTCAGACTGGACTTGGATTCCCATCAAAAATATATACACTTTTGATTGAAGTTTGTCATGATACTTCCATTCAATATTTTGGATTATTTTCATTAATAAAATGTTAGACTTTAAAAAGTACAAAACTTTCAAAGAAATATGATATAAAAAATATATAACAAGAAAAATTTTATTTTGCTCTTGCTGTTACTTTAAAAGTTTAATATCAAATCTATAAAAAAAAAAAAAATGAAAATGAGGTAGTACATGCAATAGTTATTTAAACATTTCAAGGAAATAAGACAATCTCGGATGAAGAATAACAAAAGAAAAATTTATGAAACATCGTTTTTTTACATTTCATTTAATCCTTATACTCTATCATAAATTTAAAAGGGGAATTTTTTGATATAAGAAAAAAAAACGCCTGAGAATATATTTTCACCTTTACTTGTATGAAGTTCTCCATCTACATTTCATTGTTCTGAATATTATAATTCAATTTCTATTTACTGATTTTACAGATTTCTATCTAATGAAAATTGTTCCTTTAAGAACAAATATCATATAATTTCTTGTTTGTGCATATTGTTAAAGTAATTTGATATAGAAAAGAATAAATTGACAAAACAATAAACATTTTAAGACATCAAACTAATTCTATTTCATGTTTCATATTGCATAAAAAAATGAGACAAATAACTTCTATATTATTGAGCATATACCATAAAATCTAAGATATCTTTGATTCTATGAACATATCATTTTCCCCACAGGACAGTAAAGTAAGCAAAGTAATTTCTTAATTTTTTCTTTTTTTAGATATGTGAACTTCTCACATGAAATTTTTAAAAAATTTATTAGTTCTAAAAAGAATTTAAAATCCAACACCAAGAATTCCATATACAAGAGAGTTGTTGTTGTTGGAAGCTTAGGGAAAAAAGGCCCAAAATTATTTTGACTTGTAAATTTAAAAAAAAAAAAATTTAATCAAACTAATGAAAATATCTTAAGATTTTACTTAAGTCCTACAACAATATTGTTTCTAAAAGATTTGGCATAATCTGTCTTTTTTTTTTTTTATATAAAAAAAAGGGTTTACTACTTTACAATGAGCTTTTATAAGATGGTATCAGTCTTTTGTTTGTTTGGGTTTTTTTTTTAATATACATTGGGGGGGGTCTCTCACTCTTGGAAAAGCAATAAGCTCTATTTATTTTTTAAAGTAATCTTTGCTCCAGCAGTGTTTTGGTTCAAGCATCTTATATTGTGAATCCCAGTGAATATAGACATAAAAATAGGTAAAAATAAATAAATAAAATACAATTATAAAAAATATCCTCCATCTTAGAAAGATCATAAGCACTGTTCTATTTACAGCCATGTTGAAGTTCATTGCTTATATTTGGCAATCAAGAGAATTGGCAGTTTTCCTTGGAAGTTTGGCTGTCTGAAATCAGTAGCAATACAAATCAAATTGGCTCCTTTTTATTGTCAGCATCATAACTTTACCTTTATAGTCTAATATAATGGCAGATTTTTTTCTGTTACATTGAAAATCCTATTACCAATGAATAAATATTGTAGGAAATATATTTGTTCATTGATGTTATAATTCTGGATAGTCTTAAAATATTTACAAATCTTTTGATATGCTTAATTTTTATTTTTTGTTTTAAGAATTTGGGATGTATTGTGAGAAAAAGTATTTTTAAAAAACACTTAAAATTTTTTTAGTATTGATTCTTAGCTTGCATATCATCAAAACAATCATCTTTTTAGTACCTATAGTTGTGACAGACTTTGAAGTTATCTTTTTCATTTTCCATATTTAGGAGCAAAGCAAAAAGAAAAGTGTTGCATAACTCATTCTGTCAAACACACATAAGAAATTCAAGTATATTTTTGACTTAGAGAAATTAACATTTTAAGAATCGATGGTAAAATATACTGAGTGGTTTATACTAAAATTCTAAAAATACTGCAAACTTTTATCAGAAAATCACATTTTTCTTAATTATTCAGTATTAACTTTAAAAAGAAAATTAAAAATTAACAATAGTGGCTTATACAATGACTTTTCACTAAAAAAATAGCTTTGAATAAAATCTAAAGATTATTTTCAAATCTTATAACATGCCTTTTAAATAATGCAATTTTTAATTAGTTTTAATATCATTTTTAATTTGACAACATATTTTATACTGATTTTTATCTCTCACTGCATTCAGTGCATAGAAAAAGTGGCCCTTTTCATATTGTTAACAATCTGATTTCAACAAAATTCTGGTTTGCTCAGAAAAAAAGTTTTTTTTTTTTCTCAAGCACAACATATAAGAAAATGACATAGGAATTAGTAGAAGAATATTAATTCTTAACAACTTGGAGATTATGATTAATAAGTTACTTTTGTTAATTTGATAATACTTTTGTCTTGTATTCATGTAATGCCTAACTTACAGTCCTTTTTATGTCCTGTTGGCTGGACTTGAATATACTGACTATATAAGACGTCTTCTCTCAAGAGGATATGACACTAAATTGCATCTGAAGGTGAGACTCCACTTCTGGGAGTGTGCAAAAAAAACTCTTAAAGATACACAAAAAATATAAATATGAATGTATGATAAATGCAATTCCCTAACTTCTAGGCTTAAAATGACACTAAATGGGTTGATATGCCATTAAAATTAATCAATCAATCAATTTTTTTTTTTTTATGGATATTTCAGGGTTCTAAAATCTCAAATTTTATTTGTATCCCCAAAAAATCTGTTTCAGCCATTCCAAATTATTAGCACAAATGTTATGACAATTTTGGCTGAATATGAACTTTTAAATTAAAATATCAGTTTATATACTAAATTTGAATGCTCAGTAGAAATGAATATGTTAATCAAATGTCGAAATAGTATATTTGTTTAATATTTTTGTTATATCAATTTTGCCAAGTCATTGTGTGATATTGATTATCTAATCTGCTTTCTGTTTTAGTTCCGGAATAAACCAAAACAAAATGGAGTTGGTGCTCAATGCAATGAAGTAATCATGCTTCTTACAGATGGAGGAACAGACAATGCAAAAGAAGTTTTTGAGAAATACAATTGGTCAAAAAACAAGTCTGTATGTACCCAATTTATTATTTTATTAATTTCACATTATTGATATTGATAATGCAAGTTACATTCTAATTTCAAAAATGTCTTCTCAGTTTCTCTGTATAGAATTTCAATGTAGATTTTCTCTACCAGAAAGCATAGAGATCCTTTCACTCATAATCTAGACTGATTTATTTCCAAATAAAATTTAATCATCTTTCTGGAAATTTTTAAGACTTAAAATATTTATTTTACCTTTCTACTTCTCAAAACAAAAATTATATAAATTTCAATTCTGAAAAAATAGATATAATCTTATTAGGATTTATATCTTGAAAAATAAATTTTGAATCATGCTCAGAAGCTTAGCACTTGTTGATTAGAGATTTAATTAATATAGTTAATTGATTAGTTTTTCCAAAGTATAATTGTGCTATTGATTGCCCTAATTGTTTCAACTACAATCATATTTCCAGCAGTATTTTGACATTATCATTCTTATTACTCAGTACAGGGTTTTTTCAGAAACATTGATTTCATTTAGTTGTCTAATAATTGGACCAATATTCATTTAAATGATCTCAAATTTTAACAGTATGTATAGAAACTACTCAAAATTTTCTTTAATGTTTAAATGCCTTTTCTTTTCCAGTGAATGGCATTTCTATGCCCCTGCCAAAAAAAAATTTAAACATTGAATTTTGAGTTGTTTCTATATGTACTATAAAAATTTAAGGTCATTTAAATGAAAATTGATCAAGTTATTAGATAATAAAATGATATAAATTTTTCTGAAAACCTCTGTATTACTGATTGATCAAGTTATTAGGTTGTAAAGTTGTAGGCTGCATATATGGTTTTATACAGTTATATCTTATTAAGCATTAATACTTTTTATAATTTTAATCATAATTTTTTCTTCTGTTACCAGAATTTTCATATTTTTCTTTTGTTTTTTTGGGGTTTTTTTAAATCATGTTTCTTTTACATTTGGAAGATAAACATGTTTTTATCTTCCATGTCTAAACATACTATGATAATCATAAACCTTTTAACTTTTGCTTTAGCAATCAATCTAAGTCATATTTACTTTTTAAATGATTTCATAAATAATCGCTTTTCTGTGATGTTTCTATTAAAAAAACTATTTACAGGT
>CAUZXS010000855.1:147500-151497 GCA_963585895.1 Sepioteuthis lessoniana | reverse complement strand
ACTCTGGCTCGGAATGGTAGCACTTGATAGGGTCCTATCTATGGGTCAAATAGAACTAAACTGCGTACTTATGCTAAACTGAATTGCTCGAAATAGGACTGTTTTGACACTTTATCGGCGTACTTATGTTAAACTGAAGTGTTAGAAATTGAACTTTTTTGTCTGCTAAACTGATTTGTTTGAAATGGAACCGAATAGCTTAAAATGGAAATGTTTTTGACAACTAAGCTGCGTATTTATGTTAAACTGAATTGTTTGAACGTAAAAATGGATTTGGCATTAAATAACCTACAAAGGTTGAAATGCCATAAAAACCCAAACAAACGAACAAACCATCTAAGTATCGAAGAGGTTCATTTCTGCTTAAACATTTTCATTTTATTTAAAACTCGTGCAAGCTTAAATCATTCAAATATCTTGCTGGCCTCACATTATCATGGTCTATATGTCGGACTGGACTCTGTAAAGGTTGATTGCGAGGGGGTGATAACTTTTTAGATATTACTGGCTGTGGAATCCATTGTAGAGAGGAAGGAACCTTTGCTTTCATTTGTGCGTGGTAAATTAAATGATCACATGAGGTGCCCGTGGTGTATTGGTTATCGTCGTAGAAAATGGACACAGCCATACGGTTTCAAATCCTGGACGAGGCTGATTTCTTTTCACATAGCACTAATACCCTTGGGAAAGGTATGGTTCCAATTATTCTCCCTCCAGCTATGGGTAAATAGTAAGGCAGACTGGGTCCTTCAGCTTTGGAGAGGTACTATTTACCAACCCCTCCGCTCGGGCAGGGTATGACACAAGGTCGATTTTTAAGCGGAGTTTAACAGGTTTGAATTCAGAGTTTTCCTTCTCCTAGACTAGTTGCCTCACCAAGGCTGAAGAACCTAGTCCGTCCTACTATTTACCCATAGCTGGAGGGAGAATAAGGGGGTTCGTACCTTTCCCAAGGGTATTTGCCCGAAAGTGAACGTAATAGCGCGACTGGAGTACGAACTCGCGTACTACGATTCCGCAGTTCATCGCTTTAACCATTACACCACGAGGTGAGGTAACTAGTCTAGGAGAAGGAAAACTCTGAATTCAAACCTGTGAAACTTCGCTTAAAATTGACCTTGTGCCATATCCTGTCCGAGCGGAGGGGTTGGTAAATATGGTAAATTTAATGATCACATCGCTAGATATGAACATTGTTTGGTCGATTCCGTTGTCCAGGCTGATAATTTGGCATCACATTTAACGGGAATATTAATCTGCGATTCTTTTTTAGAAAAGTTCTATTTTGACGGTGAGATCCATGGTTGTAGCCAGTTCTACGATTAATTGATTTTAATGGTGTGTCAAACTGTCAAGAGGTATTTAATGCCTAACAGTTTGGACATTGCATTAATTACATATTTATATCCATATTTTTTGTGTTGTTCCTTGAAAAATTTTTTTGTAGCAAGCGGCCCTATCATATAAGAATTCTTCTAAAACAGTTCTATTTGAACAATAGGTGGGAGACGAAAAGGTACAAACAAACCCGGTCAGAGTGGACCAGTGTGTAATGGCTATAAATGTTCACTTCACACTCCCTCGCTCTTAAGAAATGGATCCTAGGCATCAAATGCAGTTGGGTGCTAAGGCACATCAAGCATTGTAGGCTATTTAATGCCAAATACTTTATATATATATATATATATATATATATATATATATATATATATATATATATATATTAAATATGTAATTTTTTAAACCATTTTTTAGATAACATTTTTAAACGAGCCTGAACACGATTAAATGGTATCTTTTATTTCTATCTAATATAAATAATTCTATTTACTATCAATCATTTGTTTACACGCAGTTCAATGTTTTCAAGTATTGGTATGTATCACAATCAATTCAATTAAACATCAGTAATCTGTTTACAAACAGTTAAATGATCAAACAGTTCTATTTCAAATAATTTCATCGCCCAGTCAGCTGGGGCTGTAGAGTACACCGACAGTACCTCTGCATAGGAGTAAGACCCCGCCCCCGCCCAATGAGTGTCCTGATATGACACTAAACAATCTGATGGTGATGTTCCAGTGATGCTGGAGCTTTGGGGAATGCGGAGCACCTCTTCATTGCCATTGCTCCCAGGTTCACAGTGGCCCGACATGGTAGCACCTGATAGGGCACTATCTCTGGGTTAAATAGAAATAACTGCATACTTATGCTAAACTGAATTAGTTGAATTAAAACTGTTTGACTAAACTGAAAAGCTTGAAACAGAAATGTTTTTGACAACTGTGTACTTATATTATAAACTGCGAGCTAATGATGAACAGAATTTTTGGAAATGGAACTGTTTTGATTTTGAAACTCCACTTACACTAAACTGATTTGTTAATATAGAAGTGTTTTGACATTTACCTGTGTGTAAACAAAATCTGTACTTATACTATACTGAATGAGCTGAATTAGAACTGTTTGACTAAATTGAATAGCTTGAAATAGAAATGTTTTTCATAATTAAACTATGTACTCATGCCAAAGTGAATTGTTTTAAATAGAACTGACTATTTGCAAAAAAATTGATTCGGCGTTAAATAATCTACAAAGGTTGATATGCCATAAAATCCAACCAACCAATTAACCAACCATCAAACAATTCAGTTATCATAAGTCATTTGTTTGCTCTCAGCTTCAATGTCAAACAGTTCTATTTAACCCATTGATAGAACCCTTAAAGTGTTATCATTCCGGGCTAGACTGGAACTGGGAGCAATGGCAATAAAGAGGTAGTCTACATTCCACAAAGCTCCAGCATTACTGGAGCCTCACCACCAGATTGTTTAATGTCATACACAGGACACTCATTGGCGTGGCGCGGTAGGTTACCTCTTTGCAGTCGGTGTAATCTACTGCCCAAGCTGACTGGGCTGTTTTGGGAAAAATGTGTCTTGTATATATATATATATATATATATATATATATATATATCGAAATGATAGATTGTGGTGAATCTGATTGTATGATAGAGATATGTCGATGTTTGGATAAATCAAACACTTAACACAGGTTTAGTAGTATTCCCGATCCTCTCCTTCTTCCTGTTACACTTTTATATTCTTCGACATTGTCCCTCATTTGCTTAAATATAGAAAAACTCAGAAAATGTTTAGCCGGAAGAAGTTCTTAGACTGAAAAAAGAAATATCGCTGATACTACTAACCTGTGTGAAGTCTTCGATTTATGCAAAAGTCTACGTATTTCTATCATATATATATATATATATATATATCGTTGGAGTAGGACCCTCCCTAGTTGCAATTGAAAAGGGAGCCTTCGGGTAACCCTCGATTATGTTCGTAGAAATTTACTTCGCCAATGGTCCAGGAGACTTCGGTTCAATCCCAGGTCGCGTCATACATAAGACTTTAAAAAAGGTAGTTGACACCTCCTTGCTTAACACTCAGCAATATAAGGTACGTATCAAGGGTAAAGTAGAGAAATCCAGGGAAAGGAGCAGCGCCCTCTCCTACACCTCGGTGTAGTAGCTATTGAAAAGGGAGCCTTCTGGTCGCCCTCGAATAAGGTTTACCAACTTATGTATATATATATGTATATATATATATATCCGAACGAACAGGATCCGAATTTTTAAGAAGAATTTACAAAGTTTGAATTCCAAGTTTTCTTTCCCCTTGACAGGAGGTCATACCAAGTTTGAAAAAGCCCGTCTGCTCTCCTATTTACTTATAGCTAGAGATAGAATAATTAAATTCATAAAATTCCCAAGGATATTAGCGTTATGTGAAATGCAAATGGCTTCGTTAATTATTTGAATATATATATATATATATATATATATATATATATATATATATATATATATATATTATACTATTTTTTAAGGCTATTGCAATGCAAAATAAGGATTAGGGGACTAAATAATTTCGAAGTAAAAACTTCATCAGCAGAGACTTTTTTTTTATATGAACTCGGTGTTGTATGTCCA
>CAUZXS010000855.1:127500-142500 GCA_963585895.1 Sepioteuthis lessoniana | reverse complement strand
TAAATTCTGCATTAATGTTCTATTAAACCCTTTTTTTTCATTTAGAACCCCCCCCCAAGAAACTCGTGTTTTTCGCATTCAATTTTAAATTTTTATCCTCATGTTTGGCTGTTCATATTTTTTTAACCATGTAATTGTTTTCCCCACCTTTCGGAATAAATGTCTTCCACAATAATACATGGTCGAAAATTTCTCAGAATTTGAGCCGGTGGAACATACATTTGAAGGTCTTATTTGATACGTCGATAATAACTTATATCTGATTAGTTCGTTTTCGAAATGACTGGAAAAGTAATTTTTCAAGCACATAGACTAATTATATAATTTATAATGAAGCAAATAAAAAAAACATATTTAGTAGAACATCTATAAAAATTCTTTGTGGTTTGCAGTTTCACGATACCATAACAACAACAGCAACAACAACAACAACAATAATAATTATAATAATAATAATAATAATAATAATAAAGATAATAATAATAATGACCAACTTTGTTACAGTGAAAATAGATAAGATGCAAAAGAATAGCATGTACAGATTGTGTGATGAGAGAGACGAAACGATTAATTACTTAAGATGCGAATGGAGTAAATTAGCGCAAAAGACTAGTCACGACTAAGTGGGGAAGATGATCCACCGGGAATTGTGCAAGAAATTAAAATTTAACTAAACTAACAAATGGTATATTTTGAGATACAAACTGATCCCCTAATCCCGGCTAAGAGACCAAACCTAATGATAGTTAACCGAAAAAGAAAAAAAAAAAAGATGAAGAAAAGGAGAAAAAAAGAGAAAAAAGGAGAACCTGCCGAATATTGGATTTTGCCGTTCTGGCGGATCAAAAGGGACAACTACTTAGACCTTGCCAGAGAAATAAAACTTCTATGGAACATGAAAATGACGGTGATACCTATTGTAATTGGTGCACTTCGAACGATCTCCAAATGTTTGGTAAAAAGAGTGAAGGAGTTGGAAATCGGAGACTGTCTAAACTACAGTTGTTAAGTTTGGCGAGAATACTGAGAAGAGTCCTGGAAACCTGAGGAGACTTGCTGTCACTCAAACTCCAGTGAAAGACCAATAGCTAACGCTAATGTGAAAAACTCAAAGAGTAAATAATAATAATAATAATAATAATAATAATAATAATAATAATAAGGGACTGGAGGACTTGAAAATAAGAGGACAAGCGGAGACCATCCAAACTACCACATTATTGAGAATTGCCAGTATACTGAGAAGAATCCTGGAGACTTGAGGATACTTTATGCCACTAAAACTTCAATAAAAGACCATCAGCTAACGCTGATATAAAAACTCTCAGAGAGTAAATAATAATAATAATGATAATAATAATAATAATAATCTCACACCAGAAAACCTGGACCTTGCTAAGAAAAGGAAACTTTAAGAGAGAAACGGAATCCCTCCTAATAGCAGCTCAAGACAACGCCATAAGAACCAATCATATCAAAGCAAGGATAGACAAGACGCAACAAAACAGTAAATGTAGGCTATACGGTGACATAGACGAAACTATCAATCACATAATAAGCGAATGCAGCGAATTAGCACAGAAGGAGTATAAGGCGAGACACGACTGGGTCGGCAAGGTGGTCCACTGGGAAATGTGCAGGAAATTTCAATTCGACCATTCAAACAAATGGTATAAGCACAACCCAGCACCTGTCCTAGAAAATGACTCACATAAACTCCAATGGGACTTTAACATAAAAACGGATCACCTAATCCCGGCCAGAAGACCAGACCTCATAATAATCAACAAAAAAAGAGAATCTACAAAATTGTCGACTTTGCTGTCCCGGCGGACCACAGAATAAATCTAAAGGAAAGTGAAAAGAAAGATAAGTACCTCGACCTAGCTAGAGAATTGGAAAAGCTGTGGAACATGAAAGTAACGATTGTGCCAATTGTGATTGGTGCCTTAGGCACAATAACTAAAGGATTATTAAAAGCCCTGGAAGACTTGGAAGTTGGCGGACGGGTAGAGACTATCCAAACGACAGCATTGCTAAGAACGGCCAGAATCCTGAGATGAGTCCTGGAGACTTGAGGAGACTTGCTGTCACTCAAACTCCAGTGAGAAACCATCAGCTAACACTGATGTGAAAAACGCTAAAGGAGTAAATAATAATCATAATAAATAGGTCCTTGAAAATGTGATGCATAAATTTCTCTGATATTTGGAGATAGACACGGATCATTCAATCCCAACCAGTCCAGACCTTGTGTTAATTAACAGGAAAAAAAGAACATGTCAAGTCGTGGACTTTGCTGTTCCAGTTGACGATTGAGTGAAAATAAAATCAAACAAAAAGATAGACAGATACTTGGACCTTGCCAGAGAGCTAAAAGAAAGCTGTAGAACATGAAGTCATGTAGCATTATGGTGATATCAGTTTTAGTTGGTGCACTTGGAACATTTCTTAAAGTCTTAGAAAAGAAAATTGAAGAAATATAAATCCGCGGAAGACTCGAAACCATGCAGACAACTGCATTAGTAAGAACGAATAGAATACACAAAAGAATCCTACAGACCTGAAGAGATTCCAGTGAAAGGTCACCAATTAAAACTTGAGTGAAAAACTCACGAAGACTGAAATTATATTTTTATAGAGAAATACTGTAGCATTATATATATATATATATATATATATATATTCATATATATATATATGTGTGTGTGTGTGTCTGTGTGAATATATATATATATATATATATATATATATATATATATATATATATATATATCATATAACACAATGTTGCATGGGATATGAGAATGTATAAATAATATCTCAACTTTCAAATGAAATCGTCAAATATTCATTGATTCAGTAAGTGTTATTTGATCAATAAAGATATCATCAAAATAAAACAAAAATGTCTCTGTCATTTCTTGTACTTAAAACAAAAGAAGCTCCGAAGGATTAGAAAACAAATATGACAGGGTAGGCTTACTGACCCAATGGGAAAGATGCAAACTAACACTTCAAGTCATGTTGATCATTAGAAACAGAACGCTGAACTAAACAACAGTCAAAATAGATACAAAAAGTTTTCTGTCTGTGAATAAAGGGTTATATCATTTATAATCGTTGTAAAACAAAGAAAAAGATTATTTGACATAAAGTTGATATATATATATATATATATATATATATATATATATATATATAGTGAGTGTGTGAGAGACAGAGACAGAGACAGAGAGTGTGGGAATTGCAGAGTAAATATATAAGTAGTTTCTCAATTATTTGCTCCTTTAATAAATAGAAAGATAAATTTAAACAGATTAAGATATATATCAATAGATTAAGAAAGATAGATGGATAGACACAGAAGAATTATATATATATATATATATAGACTGATATACATTCACACACACACATATATATACATATATACACACACGTTTATATATATATATATATATATATATATATATATTTACGTGTGTTTGTGTGCGTGTGTGTATACATATGTCAGTGCGTGTGTGGATAGATAGATGGATGGAGGTGTAGAATATTCACTTTTCTGTAAACATTTTTTATCAAAATACTTTTTATTGGTCTTCTCTGTTACCTTTTCCTTCTATTTCTTTCTCTCTCCACACACACACACACACACACACACACACACACACACACACACACACACACATATATATATATATATATATAATAGATAAAACATGATAATACTATATTTCACTAAGACTTATTGCCCTCTGAAAATTACAAAGAAAATAAATCTAAAGAAAACCATATGCATAAACTGAATACGAAATATCCAACAGAAACATATCCAGAACTTCTCAGCTTTAATTTGATTGGCCGTGGCGTCTTCTCCATTTCGTACATGTGTCTCTCAGCTGTGAGGAAGATGAGATGTCGAGGGCGGGCAAAGGCGATATACGCATATTGCTGGCAATCTCCTTCACCACCACGACCACCAACACCACCACCAAACACACAGAAAAAATAAAATACACTAAAAGAAAAACCAAAAAATACCCCCCCCAAAAAAAACAACAAACAAACAAAAAACAACAACATGGGAATAGGCAAGTACTGCGTACAAATAGTCAGACTTGTAGGTTTCGTATTGGCTAGTACTCCGTTCCAAGAAAAGGGGACATTTTTAGAGCCTTTAAGTTTTTTTTTCTTTTTTTGTAGCGGGAATGTTTTTTTTCCTCTTCTCGTTTTTGTTTTAGCGGGCGCGGCAGAGAAGTGTAGATACTTTAAAAATAGCAAAAGAAGGGGTCAGGTTTTTGGAAGGACTGAACTCTTCAGGACTGTTGGTGGAGTTTAGAAAAAGGCGGTTATGTTTTGGATTGGTGGCGATAGTTAGGAAAGAATTATAAAGGATGAAGGTTTGGGTGGTACCCTGTGGCGCGTATTCCTAAAAAGCAAGGTACGCATTGCTTACCCAGTGAATTTTGAAAGACATCATTTCTTTTGGAATTCTCTCTCTTATACCCCTTTCTCTCTCCTTTTCTCTCACTATCTCTCACTCAATATATATACAGTAGCGGCCAAAAGTTAAGGAACGGAACAACAACAAATATTTAAATGATTTTTACTTGAAAAAATTTGCATGTACGTTTATGAAATTTTCCCCAAATATACTTGGAACATAAATGTATTTATTGCATGTAAAATCTTGTAATCTTTTTTTACATTATTTTAATAGTGAACCAAAAAAAAAATGTTTTGCCGTGGTCAAAGGTTAAGGATCGCTGTTGAATTATAGAAATTTAGGTTATTTTTAAATAACTTAATTGCTAATTTTGATTTATAGTCAACTGCCATACATCTTTGGAACTATTTTAAAGTAAAATGGAGGCGAAAATACGCAATTGTTGAACTCGAGAAGAAAAAAAGCTCATTTTAGCAAATCATGAAAGTAACAAATCGTATTGCTAGCATCGTACGAAAGTCAAAAAGCGTTGTTTCTCGTGTAATTAGTAGATTTAAGGCTGACAAGACACTTGAACACAAAATCGAAAACTCGCAGACCTACTATGACTACCAAACGGGAAGATCGGATAATTGTTAAATGTCTTTAAAAGACCGTTTCGATACAGCAACATCTATTTCTCGGGAATTTTGAGAGCAAAAAGGAAAGCCAACCTCTAGAAAAACTGTAGGTTAAATAAGGAAAAATTAGTGGCTTGAATTTCATATCGCAAACTTTTTATTTCAAAGAAAAATCAAAAGGCTCGTCTTGACTTCGCCACAGAACATCTCCTGTGGACAGAGGAAGAATGGAATATAATTCATTTTAGTGAACTGATGCTTGTTAGACATAAAAAGGGGAAACGCTTATCTCCTCAATGCGTTAAAAACTGTGATATTTGGAGGGGAGAGCGTCATGGTGTAGGGAATGATTTCTTTAGCAGAAGTAGGATCCGTTGTTTGTTTTTACGGTAATATTAATGCCAGTGTTTATAAATTAACTTCTTCGCCAGCATAGTCTTCCTCATTTACGCAAAGGGACAGTTGAAACGTCAACGCACCTTGCCACAAAGCAAAAACTGTTTTAAGCTTCTTGAAGAGAAAGAAAATGCTGTTATAAAGTGGCCATCACAAAGTCCTGGTATGAATCCATAGAGAATGTATTGAAAACCATAGGAGAGAATGCTCAGAAGAGAAATCCTCAAAATATTGATGATTTATAGGGTTTTCTGAAAGAATTATGGGAAAATATCACTACTACCTTTTGTAAGAAGTTAATTGGCTCATGTGGTCGAAGATGCAATGGGGTAATCCAATGCAAAGGAAAATATCCTTAATATTGAATTTTTCTTTAGTCTATATATTGATCTAACAAGGACTTCTGATGCGTTCCTTAACTTTTGACCATGTCAAAATGTATATTTTTGTTTTTTAGTCGACTTAATTTACTGCTAAAGAAAAATTAGAAAACTTTATATGTAATAAATCCATATATGTTACAAGTATATTTTGTGAAAATTTCATAAACGTACATGCAAATTCTTCTAGTAAAAATAATTTAAATATTTGTTGTTCCGTTCCTTAATTATGGCTGCTACTGTATATATTAGTAGAGTTGGCGACCGTAGTCGAGGAGGACCCGAAGTCACTCTTTTCATTAGCTTTTCATTAGCTACTACACAAAAGTGTAAGGGAGTGGGTTATTCCCTTCCATGGACTTCTCCAATTTACCCTTGATCCGTACCTTGTACTGCTGAGTTTTAAGCAAGATGGCATGAAGTACCATTTTTTGAGTCCTTGGTATGACTCGACTAGGGATTGAACCACTGTCTCCGGGGCCATTAGCGAACACTCTACCCACTAGATAATTTGCATCAAGCACTCTTGTGGACTCATATGAAGTTTCTCATATGTTTTATTAATGAATATTCCAAACTTATAGTCTCTGGACTCTAATTGAATTTAACTGATATATATATATATATATATATATATGATGTGGATGACTATACATATATATATATATACTTCCCTACCCCCGTAGGGTTGAGTTCTTTAGGGAATGAAGTAATCGCGTTGCCATTAGCGTTTATTGCAAGGCTCTTCATATATATGAAGTGAGCTCGGTGGCCGTTGAACGGATGTATGTAAACAACAGTAATTGTGATTTATAACCGTTTAAAATTTACTTCGCTGCTACTAGTTCCTCGTGGATGAGTGGTAGAGTCTCGGATTGGCGTTTGAATCAACAGGATTTCGATCCCATCTACGGGAAGCTAGTATATCTAGCCTCACTGATGAATTCTGATAGAACGAAAAAGGTCTGTCTATTGATGCCTATATATATATGTTTGTGTACGTATTTACCCACAGGGATAATGAGGCACAAGCTTATTTATTAAGCGGGGTAAATCTGGCTTGAATTCAGTGTCTTAGTTCTCCATGATTGGTTGTCTTTCCAATGTTAAAGAAACCAGTCTACCCTACTTTTTACTCATAGCCGGGGCAAATAACAGACTGATTCAAATCTTTACCATGGACATTAGAGTGAAGTGAAAAGGAATATATATATATATATCGGCCGCCGCTCGAATAATGCAAAGCTCTTCGAAAAAACTGAGCACTCTGGTAGCCGATAGGGTATAAAAATGTAAACAAACGGCTGCTGCTGTTACTACATAATACCTTAAAAATTCCCTTAGCCAAACGTGGTACGCTGGTTGGCCGAGCGGTCTGAGTCTTAGTCTAACGTAAAGTTGGATGGGTTTCGATTCCGGCTTTGAGTGAAGCGGTCTGTCTGTGGATGACAATATATATATATATGTATACTAGGTAAAAAAAAGTATTATGACTAATTTTTAATTCTAACATTTAAATAGACAGGGAACTGTCTGTGGCGTAGTGGCAAATATACCAGTCTGTAACATTATAGAAAGCGATTTCGAATTCTAGTTGCACTATTACTTTCACTTTCGTACAATAACTCTTGGGAAAGGCATGAAATTACTTATCCCTTCCCCGGCAAGCTATGGTTTAATTAGTACCACTACTGTTCTTCTACAAGGATACCTTTTGTATTAAATAACCCACGAAAGTTGTTATGTAATTAAATAAATAAGCAAACAAGTACGAAGAAGATTTAAATAAGGACGTGTGCTCAATGAAATTCATAATTTTGTTGTCTAGATTATTTTGTACACAATTAAATATCTTCATATGTCAAGTGTACCATATTCACAATTAACACTATGTGCGAAATCGGTGAAATGGACATCGAATGTTCATAACGATTGAACATATAACGAACATAGGAATTCCGGAATTCGAAAACACGTAACGACTTCTTGTTCAGGTACGAAACCTTTTTATTAACTTTGAGTTAAAGGTTTCGATGTAAGGTGGAGAGACACAATCTTCTATGCTGTCTTATTCATTTGGCCCCCAACTCGAGCGGCCCTCCCATAAGGCGCAAGTTCGCTTCGCGCCTGCGAGCTCCAAAAGTCGATCTTTCTCGTTTGGCGTCTAGTACCCGACTCTCTCTTTCTTCAAATTCTCACACAAACCTCCGCGCGCTTCCGGTGCGTGACGTCAACCGCACCCTGTTACCGCGTTTCGTCTCGGACTATTATGACATCTGCCCGCGCGTGCTCACGTTAACACCTGCCTCAATGTTGCACCTAACTAACCCATGTGCTGAGCCGAAAGGTTCTCAGCCTAACTAAACTTAAAGGCATGAACCGAAATCCCTCGGTTATTATATAACACAAGTTCAGCAACCTTTCAGGTAAATTTACATCTATAGTAATAGAAACATTGAAAATATTGAGCGGGCATTCACCTATGGACCACATATAGCTCTAATACGCACCCCCTCGTGATCCTTTACCAATATAAAACCATATGACAATTTCCGACGAAATCTTAAGCATGGTCAAAAAAAAAAAAAAAGAGTCAGCCAGTAGGGATAGCGTTAAAAAAAAGCAGCGTTTGTGGATTTAATGAAAGAGAAAACGAGCCCATACTCTGGGCATGCTTCATATTTTTGCACACACTATATATATATATATATATATATATCATCATGTCACGCCACCAGCACAGATCTCTCTGATTCTTTCTCGCCACCTGTTTCCATCGTCCATCGCCCCCGGAGGTCTTCAAGGCTACATCCTGCATCGGCACAGAGCTGTTGTATATAGGTTCTAGCTGGTCGTCCTTCCTTTGCTCGTCCGTGTGAAGGGGTCCACAGGAATATGTCGCTAATGAGTTCGCCCCCACTTCTACAGCAGTGTCCCGCATGTCTGGTTCGTCTAACTTGGATAGTTTTCGTGATGGGTGGTAGATAGCCGTACAGCTGATTCTTTGTGGGGTGCTGCCTCCAGGACTTGTTCAATATTGTTCGCAGCATAATTTTGTCTCAGTTGAATTCATTATTTATTTTCATAGTTCTTGAAAGATGATATTGACATAAATAATCTAAAAATGCGAACAGATAATGTAATGTTGATTGTTTGGGTTTTATGGCATATCAACCTTTCTTGGTTTTTTAACGCCAAATCCATTTTATACAAAGACTCAGTTCTATTTAAAACAATCCAGTTTAGCAAGAGTACACGGTTTAATTATCAAAAACATTCTAATTTCAAGCTATTCAATTTATTCAAACAGTTCTAATTCAGCTAATTCAGTTTAGTATAAGAACAGATTTTGTTTACACACAGTTAAATGTCAGAACAGTTCTATATATAACAATTCAGTTTAGTGTTAGTAGAGTTTCAATGTCAAAAACAGTTTCATTACAAACAATTCAGTTGAGAACAAGTACACAGTATAAAGATAAGTACAGTTTAATTGTCAAAAACATTTCTATTTCAAGCTATTCAGTTTAATCAAACAGTTTTAATTCAAACAATTCAGTTTACCTTGTGTATGCAGTTAGTTCTATTTGACCCATAGATGGAGCCCTATCAGCTGCTACCACTCCGGGCCAGAGTGGACCTGGGAGCAATGGCAATGAAGGGGTGCTATGCATTCCCCAAAGCCCCAGCATCACAGGAACCTCACCATCAGATTGTTTAGTGCCATATCCAGGACACTCGTTGGACGGGGGATTTTACCCCTCAGCAGAGATGCAGTCGGTGTATTCTACAAAGAAAGGGAAAGGGAAAATAATTTTATTTAATTGTCTAATTTTTTTTCGGATTTGCAACATTGTATGTTAACTAAAAATACAAACGCTCGAAAAAATTTTGTTGACATTTCGGAAGTAATAAAACGATTTTGACGTAATCTCTAATTATTGTTAGTTTTGTTCAATTCCACCTTAAAGGTGTTATTTGCACACCGCTGCGAAATTTTCAAGGCACGTTTACAGAACGTACCCATGATTGTTCACCTGAAATCGTGCTGACAAAAACACGAATACATACATTAAATTCAATATAAGATTAATTTCAGATTCAAGGAATCAGTGCTTGGTTTTATTCAATTGATGAAAGGTGTCATTGATGAAAATGAAATATAAGAATACAAAATGACAAGAACAATGTCCGCTTTATCGCTGGGGTTTACTATACGCTGACTGTATATCCAGAAGAGAGGTAAGGCACCACTTTTGGAGCTCAGGGGAGAGTGTAGCTGCCCTTCATTGCTATTACTTCCATGTCCACTCTGACACGGAATGGTATTACCTATTAGAGTCTCAACTATGGGTCAAATAGATCTTTTAGGGTCTCAACTATAGGTCAAATAGATCTTTTAGGGTCCCATCAATAGGTCAAATAGATCTTTTGGGGTCTCAACTATGGGTCAAATAGATCTTTTAGGGTCCAATCAATCGGTCAAATAGATCTTTTAGCGTCCTAACTATGGATCAAATAAATCTGTTAGGGTTCCATGTATCGGTCAAATCGATCTTTTAAGGTCCTATCTATGGATTAAGTAGATATTTTAGGGTCCTAACTATGGATCAAATAAATCTGTTAGGGCCCCATCTATCGGTCGAATAGATATTTTAGGGTCCCAATTATGGATCAAATAGATCTTTTAGGGTCCTATCTATCGGTCAAATAGATCTTTTAGGGTCCTATCTATCGGTCAAATAGATCTTTTAGGGTCCTGAATATGGATCAAATAAATCTGTTTGGGTCCCAGCTATGAGTCAAACAGGAAGAGTCAGGGTTACATCAAATAGATTTGTTAAAAAATTTTAATTGCATCGGGATAATTGATATCATAATAATGAATTATTCATATGAAGAATAATTACTTAAAGTTTTGATTATTTTAACGATCATCATTAATCACTTTAAGCCTTATAACTATTTTCCCAGTCGGCTGGGGCTGTCCTGGATATGACACTAAACAATCTGATGGTGAGGTTCCAGTGATGCTGAAGCTTTGGGGAATGCAGAGCACCCCTTTATTGCCATTGCTCCCATGTCCACTCTGAGAGGGCCCTCTATATGGGTTAAATAGAACTAACGGCAAACTGAATTGTTTGAAATAAAAAATTTTGACTATTAAACCGTACTTACATTTAAACTGTGTGCTTATGCTAAACTCAATTATTTGAAATAGAACTGTTTTTGACATTGAAACTGTACTTACACTAAACCGAATTGTTTAATATAGAACTGTTTTAATATTTAACTGCGTGTAAACAAAATCTGTACTTATACTAAACTGAATTAACTGAATTAGAACTGCTTGACTAAACTGAATATCTAGAAATGTTTTTGACAACTAAACTATACTTAAATTCAAGGTGAATTATTTGAAATTGAACTGTTTTTGACAATTAAACTGTGTACTCAAGCCTTAACTAAATTGTTTTAAATAGAACTGATTATTTACATAAAAATGGATTTGGTGTTAAATAACCAACAAGGGTTGATATGCCATTAAGCCCAACCAACCAACCAACCAACAAACCAACCATCCTTATAACTATAGGCAAACAAATGACTATTATTAAATAGAAATAATTCCTCGGAACCATATAATTATTAGTATTTGATAAGAAAATTGGGCCTGGAGTGGTAGCACTTGATAGGGTCCTATCTATGTGTCAAATTAAAGTGATAGACATTTAAACTGTACGAATGCTGAACTGAATTGCTTGAAATAGAACTGCTTTTACATTTATCTGTGTATTCGCATTTGATAGAAATAAGTGAAACCATTTAACTGTGTGAAAAAATGAGCTCAGTCTAATTTTAAAATATTTATCGTATATTTAATATTTATGTATGAAAAAAATTTGGCATTAAATAACCTACAATGGTTGATATACCATAAAGCCAAGCTAAACCTAATTAATTAAAATATTTTAGGATTCTAAAAAAGGGGACTCTTTGTTTGGGTCACGTCTCTTCAGAGAATAAAAACAGACAAGAGAAGATTAGAATATATAAAAGGAACGGGATTTGGGACAGTGTACTTAAGGGAAAAAAATAAATATTTACTGAAGATTTGTTTGTTTATTTGTTTCGGTTTTATGGCATATCAACCTTTGTACGTTATATAATGCCAAATCTATTTTATACAAATAAACAGTTCTATTTCAAACAATTCAGTTAATATAAGTACATAGTTTAATTGTCAAAAGCATTTCTATTTCAAGCTTTTCAGTTTAGTCAAACAATTATAATTCAAACAGTTCAGTTTAGTATAAGAATAGTTTTTGTCCACTCATAGTTAAATGTCAAAACAGCTCTACTTCAAACAATTCAGTTTAGCATAAGTACATTGTTTAAATGTCAAAACAGTTCTATTTCAAGCATTATTACTATTTTTCAGGCTTATTGCCCAGTCAGCTGTGGCTTTAGAATACACCGACAGCACCTCTACAGAGGTGTAAGACCCCCCCCCCAACGAGTGTCCTGGTATAACATTAAACAATCTGATGGTGAGGTTCCAGTGATGCTGTAGCTTTGGGGAATGCATAGCACCCCTTCATTGCCAAGGTTCCAGATCCAATCTGCCCGGAATGATAGCACCTGATAGGGCCCTATCAATGGGTTAAATAGAACTAAACTGCATACCTATGCTAAACTAAATTGCTTGAGTTAAAACTGACTAAACTGAATAGTTTGAAATAGAAATATTTTTGACAATTAAACTATATACTTAAATTTAAACTGCGTGCTTATGCTAAAATAAATTGTTTGAAATGGAACTGTTTTTGAAATTGAAACTGTATTTACATTAAACTGATTTGTTTGATATAGGACTGTTTTGATATTTAACTGTGTGTAAACAAAATATGTACTTATCTTAAACTGAATTAGCTGAATTTGAACTGTTTGAATAAACTGAATAGCTTGAAATAGAAATGTTTTTGACAATTAAACTGTGTACTCATGCTAAATTGAATTGTTTGAAATAGAACTATTTATTTATATAAAAATGGATTTGGCGTTAGATAGCCTACAAAGGTTGATAGGTCATAAAACACAATCAACCAACCAACAATATGAATTATGTGTGGTTAGTACTAAAAAATTAATTGATTTTAGAAATGTGGACAAACTGTAGAAGCCAATGGCGTAATGTTTAATGTCTTTGGATATGGACTCGACGATCAGAGTTCAAATTCTAGACAAACATTGAAGCATTTTACTTCACGTTAATGTTATAGAAAATCGTGTTTGTTGATCTCGTATCCTCACAGGGCTATCGATATAGATTAAAGCAGTCTGAAGTTTAGCATGGAAACTGGTTAAGAAAAATTGATCTTTTGTCACACTTTGCGGAGTTGTTGAGCTGATATATACATGCACCCATTCACACACACACACACACACACACACACACACATATATATATATACATATACATATATATATATATATAAATTATTCTTCCTCCAGCTATGGGAAATAGTAAGGCAGACTGGGTTCTTCAGCCTTGGTGAGGCAACTAGTCTAGGAGAAGGAAAACTCTGAATTCAAACCTGTTAAACTCCGCTTAAAAACTGACCTTGTGTCAAATCCTGCCCGAGCGGAGAAATATGTATATCTTTTGGTATCTGGATTTCCTTGAATGGTGAAGAAGTAAGTATATATATATATATATATATATATATATATATATATATATATATTTGTCTCTCATTTGGTTAGTTGGTTGCTTGATTTTATGGCATATCAATCGTTCGGAGTTAGTTCATACTAAATCTTATTTATAAATGTGACTTTTTCGTGAATGGTTTGTCGTCGTCATTTTTTAAACGACCCAGAGCTCATTTGTTAGCATATCGTCCGATGGTTTCCAATATTGCTATCTAGCACTAATCGATCAATTCAGCATTAAACATTGATTTGGACCCAGTTGAATGGTTACAAGTATAGCAAATGATAAAAACGTTCTATTTGAGCCTTAGATAGGATCTTAACAGGTTCATTCGTTCTGAGTCAGATTGGACAGGGGATAACGGAAATGAAAGGTTATTCCACGTTGGCTAAAGTTCCAGAACTTAATCCTCACCACCAGATAGTTTTATTGTTATATTCAGGATATCCGATGGGGAAGGGTCTAACTCCGCTGCTGAAACACAGTCGGCGTATTTTACGGCCCAAGTCGACTTGGCTCTATTTATCACTGTTGTTGTTTTTTCTTTCTCTCTCTCTTTTATCTCTCCTTCTTTTCCTCTCTCTTTTATCTCTCCTCCTTTTATATCTCCCTCCCTCTTTCTCTCTCTCTCTCTCTCTTTCATTTCTCACTCTTTCTCTCTCTGTTTCATCTCTCTCTCTCTTTCATTTCTCCCTCTTTCTCTCGCTCTTTTATCTCTCACTCTTTCATTTCTCCCTCTTTCTCTCCCTCTTTTATCTCTCCATCTCCCTCTCTCTCTCCCTCTTTTTTATCTCACTCTTTCATTTCTCCCTCTTTCACTTCTTCTTTTATCTCTCCCTCTTTCATTTCTCCCTCTTTTATCTCTCCCTCTTTTATCTCACCCTCTTTCTCTCCCTCTTTTATCTCTCACTCTTTCATTTCTCCCACTTTCTCTCTCTCCCTCTTTTAGCTCTCCCTCCCCCTCTCTCTTTTGCTCTCTTGTAATCCTACTCCCTCTCTCTTGATATCAATAATTCTTTTTCAGTTTTATTTCAGTTCGTGCCATTTTTTCCTATTTATAATATTTTTCATATTTAATCATTTGTTGAAAGATTTTACAAAAACAATCCCTCAAATTATAAGTCACCCTGTCGGGTGCGACAGAAAAATACACCGACTGCTACTCTGTAGTGGGATGAGACTCTCCCGTCGAGTATCCTGGGTGAGGCTAAAATCCTGGAGCTTTAGAAAATGTTGAGTAGCCCTTTATTGTCATTACTCCCAGGTCCACTCTTACTCAGAATGAAAGTACATGTTAGGGTCTTATCTGTGGGTCAAATAAAACTATTCAATCATTCTTAACACGTGCAAACAAATGTGTGAGCAAACAAATGATTGATATTAAACAAAATTATTAGTATTAGATATTTAAATGGTTTCAAGTATTGCTATCAAATA
>CAUZXS010000855.1:0-122500 GCA_963585895.1 Sepioteuthis lessoniana | reverse complement strand
CTATTTAACATTAATATTTTTATTTAGTGTTAATTATTTGTCTGCGCACTTGGAAATTTTTTCAAGTATTGTTATTTAACATAAGAAATTCTATTTATCTTGGTATATTCGACTTTCAAAATGGTATCTTTTGTTTTATGGCATATCAACCTTCGGAGGTTTGTACCATACCCATGATACGGATATGTGTAAAACGTACATAGAATTTTCATAACATATATACATAGAACATAGGAATCCCGAAACACAAAAAACACTTACGACTTCTTAGTTCAGGTACGAAACGTTTTATTACCTTTGAGTTTAAAGGTTCTTCGACATAAGGAGAGAGATACACATTCTTTCTATTCTGGCTTTTCCATCTGCCCCCCAACCCCATCTCGTGCGGTGCCCGTAGCGCAAAATTTCGTCTGGCCTCTGCGAGCTCCGAAAGTCGACCCTTCTCGTTTGGTGTCTAGTTCTCAACTCTACTAATTGACTTTTTAAAATCTCCCCAAATCCTCCGCGCGCTTCCGGTGCATGACGTCATTCAAATCCCCCTATCTGGGATTTTTATTTTGACATCTCCGAATGACACGTCCGCCCCACGCGCGCGCGTGAACACCTGCGTTCATGTTGCACCTAGCTAACCCATGCACTGAGCTGAAAGGTTCTCAGCCTAACTAAACCCAAAGGCATAAAACGAAATCCCTCGGCCATTATATTACAGGTTATTTAATGTTAAATATAACATATATATATATGTAATAAGAATAACAATAATTATTTCGAAGTTGTTGCGGGCTTATATTCTATCTAATGTCTAGGATGTAATTCGAAATACATGGATGAATGTTCACGATTAATCAAAAACATATGTATGAACACAAGAGATACATAAGAAAGTATTAGTGAAAGACAATTGTGAAACTGATCACAATTTTAATTCCAACTTTTCCAGAATGAATAAACGACATTGACTTTTGCACTATTTCAACATATACTATAAAAAAAGACACCGTATTTTCATCTTATTTCCCTAATTCAGTTAAATTTTTGGCACCCCCCCCCAAAATGCATTATTTAAATTAGTTTATTTTCCTTATTTCCGGTCCATTGGAATAATGGTTAGAGTGTTTTTTAATGGCCCGGGAGACCGGGGTTCTAATCCTAAGTCGAATCATACCAAAGACTCAAAAAAATGGTACATGATCCCCCCCCTTGTTAAACACTCAGCTTTATAAGGTATGGATTAATCTAAGGAAACGAGTAGCACCGTTCTCAACACGTTGGTGTAGTAGCTTTTGAAAAAGGAGCCTCCGGGTCTCCCTCGACTACGGTCACCAACTTTAATTTTTCATATTAATTATTTATATTTATACTCACTTTTTTATCTTTCGATAAGTATTATCGTAAGATAAAAAAGTGAGTATATTTTCAATCATTTTATTTTATTGTATTGAACACGGCCACCTGCCTCCCATCACGAAAACTATCCAAGTTAGACGAACCAGACATGCCGGACACTGCTGGAGAAGCAGGGACGAGCTCATAAGCGATGTACTCCTATGGACCCCCACATATGGCCGGGAAAAAGCAGGACGACCAGCTCGAATATACACACAGCAGCTATGTGAGGATATGGGATGTAGTCCTGAAGACCTGCCAGAGGCTATGAACGATAGGGAAAAGTGGCGAGAGAGGGTCAGGGATATCCGTGCTACCAGCACGACATGATGATGATGAATTAATTTCAAAGTAAAACTTCATTGTCAGAGACTTTTTTTTAAATAAATGAACACGATGTTGAATGTTCAATTTTTTTTTTAACATTGTAAACCTGGTGTCACGTAGGATGTTAGAACGCCATGTTAGGTGTTGTAACCATGGTGCCACTTACGTGGGGTTGTTTAAACACCATGCGAAATCGACGTGGCTTCAGTTGCCCTAATAGGACACCTCTGGTGGTGTAACGGTTAGCAAGCTAGACTAGCAAACCTACACAAGTGAGTTCGAGTCTCATTGGGCGCCCCATTCATTCGGCCTGGTGTCACATCGAAGCAAAGAGCTTCGTAAATTACTTCAGTTGTCCTAATTAATTCAACTTACTTTTATTTTATTTTATCTTTTTTTATTTTTAATATATTTAATTTTTTAAACTCAAATAATTATTATTTCGCATTGCAATAGCCCTCTAAATTAATTCAATACAATAAAATAAAATAATTTATCCAGTGCTTCAAGCAAATTACAAAATACTTCTAATCATAATTCTTCCTAAATTGCAAACTAGAACAAATATGTTATATTGTTTAGTACAGGGTGCCTCAAATATATATAATTGGACACATGTAACTGCTAATAACTCTACTGCTAATAATATTGTGTCCTTTTTTATTTCAGGTTTGAAAATATAACAATAACTAACCCTTGATCCCAATGCGTTAGAAAAGAGAGGAAAAGATAATTTACTTTACTATTTATTTCTAGATAAAAGCATTAAAATTGTGCGAGTAAAGTTACATATGAAGTTTAATTTTAATAATTATCCCCAGAAAAAACAAATTTATTGTTGCGTACACAAATTTCAAGCCGTAGGGTCAATAAACAACTTCAACAAGAAGATAGAAAATCCCAAATCTTGCAAGAAGTTGACTGCAAGACTGCCTGACAATGTGGATGCGGTGAGATTCTCCTGGAAGGATTCCGAAAACGTCCCACGGAATACGTTCCCAAGGACTTGATCTTTCAACTGCATTCTAGAATAAAGTCAATTAATTTCTACCCTTGTCATCTGGTTTGACCTTTCCGAAGTGATATGATTGCTTTTTAAGACGGAGATGTAAGATAACTTGATTTGTGATTTATCATCTATTTTGAAACTCTACGTTTAAGTACAAAAAGAAAACTAAAAATATTAATGAATTATTTAAATGAAAAAAAATGACAAATTTTGAAATGTACACACAAAACAATTAATTCTAGATAAATTCAAAAAATTCTCATAAATATAAAAATTCTTAAAATCCATATGGCCCAGTCGGCTGGGGCTGTAGAATACACCAACTGGAAAAAATGAAACAATCTGATGGTAAGGTTCCAGTGATGCTGGAGCTTTAGGGATTGAGGAGCACCCTTTCATTGCCATCGCTCCCAGCTCCGACCAGGAGCGGTAGTACCTGTTTGGGTCCAATCTATGGGTCAAATAGAACTAAACTGTGGTTTCGGGAGTTTACTATTTTTGCATTTAAACTGCGTTTATAAAAAAAAAAAAACAATATGAAACAGGATCGAACTCCCAGTCTTTTCAGTGAAAACGTAGATGTTGTGCGGCTGTATCAGTTTTGAGAAATTAAATGGCAGAGCGTTCCTCAACTCCCCCTCTGTCTCTCTGATATATATATATATATATATATATATATATATATATATATATGAAATGGCTTTCATTTTCTCATTCTCGTAATTGGCTCCTGTGGTCAGTGTTTTCTCTCTATTAATTTCATTTTGGCGTTCCTGCAATAGGTTTGTTTTTACACCCGTCTGCTTGTCATCCTCGGCGAGCATTTGCTACAACATTATTTGTTTGATTTGAACTCAAATTACGCATTTGCCATCTTTTCCTTGTTGTACTTAGGCCAGTACATGCTTGTTCGTATCCCGCCCTCGGCGCTCCGAGATATTTTCGTGCGACTAAAACCAACGAGATATGTTGTTTGTATGGTAATTCGATGCCTGCAAAGGATTTATATTTGTATTGTATTTTCTTCAATCAAGCAACGAGTTAAGCGGTAGCAATTGTTTTCTCACTCTCTTTTTGGAGATGTCTGAAGACTCACATAAAACGTGTACACATGCCTAAAAGCCAAGGCGCAAATTAATCTACTAATATATATATATATATATATATATATATATATATATATATATACATATATACATATATATATATATATATATATATATATATATATATATATATATATATATATATATATATATATATATATATATATATATATATATATATATATATATATATATATTATATATATATATATATATATATATATATATATATATATATATATATATATATATATTATATATAAATATAATATATATATATATATATATATATATATATATATATATATATATATATATATATATATAATATATATATATATATATATATATATATATATATATATATATATATATATATATATATATATATATATATATACATACCGGACATTGGCCTAGCGGTTAGAGTGTTCGCCAATGGCCCGGGAGACCAGGGTTCAATCCCAGGTCGAGTCATACCAAAGACTAAAAAAAAAAAATGGTACTTGATGCCTCCTTGCTTAACACTCAGCATTATAAGGTATGGATCAAGGGTAAAGTGGAGCAACCCAGGGAAGGAGTAGCGCCCTCCCATACACCATGGTGTAGTAGCTATCGAAAAGGAGCCTTCGGGTCACCCTCGACTATGGTCGCCAACTTTACTTACTTTATATATATATATATATATATATATATATATATATATAATATATATATATATATATATATATATATATATATATATTAAATCACACAGATATATATGTATATATGTGTAGTTAAACAGCAGTCTTTCGTTTAAGCATGTTTGATTAAAAAATAAAAGCATATTTTATCTACATAATCTTATTATGATCCTTCAAGTTTCATGATAAGTGTCTGGGTTTCAGGTTGGAATTAGCGGATAAATTTACCAAATTGGTCGAGAGATATCGGACCTTTCATAGAACTCTTTAAAAACACTCTTTATACGTGCAAGCTACCCTTGATGATGGAATAAAAGGTCGGAAAGCGCCCGAGACAATTTTGGTAAATTCATCCACCAATTTCAAGCTGAAACTAAGACATTTATCAGGATCCTAATAAAATTATATAGACAAAATGTGTCTTCATCATTTAATCAAACATGCTTTATATATATATATATATATATATATATATTATATAGCTACTACTACCCTCTTTTAGTGTTTTTCCTTCCCTTTTCTCCATTCCTCTACCTTTTTTCCATTTAAATTCCCCCTTTTAAATATTTTTCTGGCATTAAGATCTTGAGAAAAGACAGACGAAACGGTCGTTCAAAAATATATATTAATTTTTTTTTTCAATAATAAACATGCCCACACCTTCTCTAGGCCTACATGTTTTCCTGGCAATCAGTAAGTTTTTAACCATTGGTAATTTGTTTATATATATATATATATATATATATATATATAACGACGTATTTGCTTGAGATATATATATATAAGACGCATTTATTTGTATGATATATATATATATATATATATACATATATATCTCATACAAATAAATGCGTCTTATATATATATATCATATGTATATGTATATATGTAATATATACACATATATATCTCATACAAATAAATGCGTCTTATATATATATATATATATATATATATATATATATCACAAGCAAATACGTCGTTTTTATATATATAGAGTACTGACAAGGACTAAGCCACGAAGAATTCTATATGGTCGATCACCTGATAATAACAGGCTACCCTCTACCTATGTACACGTTGACATCGTTTTCAGTAGATGAGATATTGTAGCTGAGTTATATGAACTAGTTGTATTTATTTTACAGGAAATGGCAAAGTGGTTTGAGAGATTACCACTGCTCCCAGTCATGACTGAAGCCTAAGAAAAATATTTGTTATTCCAATTTTCAAGGCAAAGTTTTCTTCAGCTTCAAGGTTGGTGTCTCATAATGTTCCAGTTATACAAATTCTTTCCAGTGATAAGGTAACTATTTCTTAAAGTTGTCTGGGGCTAGAAGCATCGGTGAATTGATGACGACTGAAGTTAAGAAGTCATCAGACTAATAAGAATTTTCATGGGTGACCGCTGTGGAACCACAAGAAATGCAAAAAGATTTTAGTTGTGTGGAAGAAACGTGCAGTATTAACAATAAATAAGTACAGAACTAACAATTTCTATCATAATAAAACGGATATTATTGGATGTTATTCCTTACCAAACTCCAGATATGTAAATATGCATATATATATATATAGTACTTTCATGTGCATATGTATATTTTAGTATTTTCGATAGATGTCGAAGCGTATGTATAACTATTGCTTCGTAGATATGTATATATTATGTACACAGATATATATATATCAACATATATATACATTCATAAATGTATATATATATATATATATATATGGATCTACAATGCCCTACTACGAAACCGAATAGAACCCAAAATTAACAACATACTTAGGAAAAACCAAAAATGGCTTCTGAAGAAATAGATCCACGACCTCACAAATATTGACCATCCGTAGAATCCTTGAAGGTGTACGGGCAAAAAACCTACAAGCGACATTAATATTTGTCGACTTTAGCAAGGCATTCGATTCATTCACAGAGGAAAGATGGAACAAATCCTTCTAGCGTACGGCATACCTAAAGAAACCGTAGCAGCAATAACGATTCTCTATAGAAACACCAAAGTAAAAGTACGATCACCAGATGGAGACACAGAATACTTCGACATTGTAGCAGGAGTACTACAAGGGGACACGCTAGCCCCATACCTCTTAATCAATTGTCTAGACAACGTACTTAGAACATCGATTGACAAAATCAGAGAGAACGGCTTCGAGCTGACAAAGAAAAGAAGCAGAAGGTACCCCGCAAAAACAATTACCGACACCGACTACGCCGATGACATAGCGATACAGGCAAATACATACAACCAAGCCGAAACACGACTGCATAGTTTGGAAGGAGCAGCTGCAGGCATAGGCCTCTATGTTAATGCACACAAAACGGAATATATGTGCTATAATCAAACGGGGGACATCTCCACTCTAGACGGAACCCCTCTTAAACTAGTAGACAAATTCAATTACCTAGGAAGCAGCGTCGCATCAACCGAAAAGGACATCGACACGAGGTTAACGAAAGCATGGACAGCTATCAATAGGCTATCGATTATATGGAAATCAGACGTAACCGATAAAATGAAACGCAGTTTCTTCCAGGCAGCGTTCGCATCGATACTGCTATATGGATGCACTACATGGAACTCTAACTAAACGGCTGGAGAATAAGCTAGACGGCAATTACACAAGAATGCTGCGAGCAATCTTGAACAAGTCCTGGCGGCAACACCCCACAAGACACCAACTGTACGGCCACCTGCCCCCTATCACGAAAACTATTCAAGTTAGACGAACCAGACATGCAGGACACTGCTGGAGAAGCAGGGACGAACTCATAAGTGATGTACTCTTATGGACCCCCACACATGGCCGTGCAAAAGCAGGACAACCAGCACGAACATAGATTCAGCAACTATGTGAGGATACAGGATGTTGTCCAGAAGACCTGCCTGAGGCGATGAACGATAGGGAAAAGTGGCGAGAAAGGGTCAGGGATATCCGTGCTACCAGCATGACATGATGATGATGATGATATATGGATAACTATATATCGTAAAGTTTTACTTAATGGTGGACCAAATTTTACGGTAATATCAAGTAGTGTTCAGTATCAATGATAGACATTTTATATAAGAAGGATATATATATATATTTCATTAAACAATATAGACATCTTTTGACTACATATTTTTGTATATGTCCTTTTGAGTGGCTGCATTGATTTTATGGTATGCGGCGGGATTTGCTTAATGAAACTCCAATAATTACATGGTACCCTAATACTTTCTGTCCGATTTTAGGCCATCATAAGGGGTGCGTATATTGCAAAAGCTTTGTGACCTTTGCATATATATTACTATTTTGTAACTGTTTATTATTTGAAAATAAATAAATAATTGTTATAATTCTTTTTCTATCCTTTGCGAATGATTCAAATTTTAGTATGTTATTATAGATGATAACGACTACCAGTTGTCAAAATTTCAGCTTTTCAGTTGTTATTTCTAACAAATATCATGTTTTAAAATTTTGTCCCTTAGTTTTGGACGCTACTGTATGTGTTTTGATATATACAAATATAAATACTTACATTATATATATATATATATATATATAAACATTAATAAACTTCGTGTTGTATAGCCATATACATATACAAGTGAAAACATAATCAAACACCATTTACAACTTCAATGAACGAACGAACACACTTCTTTATAAAGATATGTATCTTTCACACTTTATTCTCGAAAGGTTTGATGTTTCTGTGGTGTATGAGAGATGAGTGGAGACAGGGACAGACTCCTATATTGACCCAACTTCTCCTCTTGACCATAGCACGCTGAATTATCTTCAAGAACCCACTTAGCACTTCTTCTGCATCTTGGCTGGGATTGCTCAACCGGGGGTCACTGAGGGCCACTGCCCTCAGTCTGCTAGCTGGCCCTCCCTCTGGCCTCCCTGTCACCAACTAACCCAACTGCCGCCGGCACCTGCCTATATTCTTTCATAACGGCCACGTGCTTCCGTTTCTTCTTCCACTTATTTACACAGGTGCATCACAGGTGCGGATCGGTCAAGGGTCAATATATAACATTCGTATATATATATATATATATATACATGTATATACACATATATACATAAATATATTTACATACAAACATATATACATTTACATACAAACAAACGTGGAAGTACATAACCGTTTTTAACTTATGAAATGAACTCCCCGTGGTGAGTTCAAATCCTGGATGGTGATTTTTGTATTTCACTTCGTGTTATAGCTATTGGAAAAGTCACTTCTCTTTCCACAAATCGGTAAATAGCGAGACTGAACTGAAAACAAGTCTGAGAGAAGGAAGATTTATAATTCAAACTAGCTTTACTCTCCTGAAAAAAATCGACCTTGTATCATATTCTGCTTTGACAGAGGGGTTGGGTCAATACATTGAGAAGTTTTTACGATTTGAAAAAGCGAATAAGCAATGTATAGTTCTTTACTTCGGTCAGGGGTTATCAGATTTGCCGAGTCGACCATTTAGCAGATGTTGAGATTCCGTTCCTCACAGGGTACCACATTACTATGCTTTTGTGTTTAACTGCACTAATCGTAATTTGAGAAAGTACCTCGTCGTTATGTCATAGTACGTATGCTTATCTCACTGCTGATTAAAGTAAAGAAATTCAAACTAGCTTTATTCCAATTAAAAAATGACCTGTTGTCTCGTCCTGCTTATGGCTGATGGGTTGAGTAAATACAGGTGTTTAAAAATAGATGAGACATTAATATGTTAATCCTATTTACCAACCCCTCCGCTTGGGCAGGATATGACACAAGGTCAATTATTAAGCGAAGTTTAACAGGTTTGAATTCAGAGTTTTCCTTCTCTTAGACTAGTTGCCTCACCAAGGCTGAAGAACCCAGTCTGTCATACTATTTACCCATAGTTGGAGGGAGAATAATTGGATTCATACCTTTCCCAAGGGTATTAGTGCTATGTGAAATGCAATCATTCTCATCCTGGATTTGAACGCGTGTCGCCGTATCCATTTCCTACGACGATAACCATTACACCACGGGCACATATTAATATGTTAATAATTTATTACTAAGACAAAAAACTCCATGTAAGTTGGTTTGAATTTATGCTTGATCTTCATTCAGCTGAAGATCCTTCCTTAAGATTCTTTACAACGATACACGTGAAAGACCAAGTTCTTGGGAATATCTTCGGAGGGATTTTTTCGGACACCTTCAGACAGAATCTCTCACCACACCTACATTGTCAGGACAACTTGCGGTCAACTTCCTGCCAGACCTGGGATTTTCTGCTTTCTTGTAAACGTTGTTTACTGACCATGTGGCTTGAAATTTGTGTACCCAATGATAATTTGGTTTTTCTAGGGATAATTGTTGAAGTTAAACATCTTGCGAATTTTTCTTGCCCATTTTTTAATGCTTTTGTTTCCAAAAAAGTAATGACGCAAATATTTTTCCTCTCTTATCCAAGGCATTGTGATCAAAGATTGATAGTTGTTTGAGTATACTATTTTTAGATCTGAAACAAAAAAAGGATATGGCATAATTACTAGCAGAGTTATTAGGAGTCACATGGGTCCCATGTACATTGAGACCCTTTATATATGCACATATACACGAGTTCAAATCCTGGATGAGACTATTTGAATTTCACACGGGGGTAATACTCTTGGGAAAGGGATGAATCCAATAATTTTCTATTCAGCAATGGTTAAATAGTAGGATAGACTGTTTACTTCAGCCATGTTTTGGTAACCAGTCAAGAAGAAGGAAAACTCTGAATTCAAACCTGTTAAACTCCATTTAAATATTGACCTTTTTTTTACATCCTGCTCGTGCGCAGGGGTTGATATATCCATACATAGATACACTATCCATAATATATATATATATATATATATATATATATATATATGGTAATCATGACTTATTTATATAAGATATAGTGTGTTCGTTAATGGTCTGGTAGACCGGGATTCAATTCCAGGTCGAGTCAAACCAAAGACTCAAAAATGCGACTTGATGCCTTCTTGCTTAACACTCAGCATTATAAGGCACGGATCAAGAGTAAGAGGAACAATCCTCTGAAAAGAGTTGCTTCCTCTCCTACAGCTCACTGTAGTTACCACAGTCGGTCAACTTATATATATATATATATATATATATATATATATGTGTGTGTGTGTGTGTGTGTGTGTAATTTTATAAAAATAAGTCCTGATCATTAAATCATGATAAATTACTGCCGGTTGAATAAAATTTTCTTCTTGCAGACTATGACTTTAGCAGCCGCAAAGTTCATTTTGATAATAGGGGTAGAAAAAAAATCTAACAATATGACGGGCATACTAGAAATCTACGTAGATTGATGAATATTACGTTCAAAACCCTAATCCTAAAGGACTTAGCTACAAATTAAAGCCACCCCAAAAGAACTACTTTTTAATTCTTAAAATCACTGATACCAACATTAAATAATTAAAAATAAAATATTCTCATTAATTCTTATAGACTGACGTGACATCATCAATAAAATAAAAATAAGAATAAGAATAAAAAAAGTACATGAATATTTGAAAATGGTGGAAGGATTGATAGAGAAAAAATTTTTTCTTACCAACAAGTGACGAAATAGGAAATATGTCATCATCATCATCATGTCGTGCTGGTAGCACGGATATCCCTGACCCTCTCTCGTCACTCCTCCCTATCGTTCATCGCCCTAGGCAGGTCTACAGGACAACATCCAGTATCCTCACATAGCTGCTGAATGTATGTTCGAGCTGGTCGTCCTGCTTTTGCACGGCCATGTGTGGGGGTCCATTAGAGTACATCTCTTATGAGTTCGTCCCTGCTTCTCCAGCAGTGTCCTGCATGTCTGGTTCGTCTAACTTGAATAGTTTTCGTGATAGGAGGCAGGTGGCCGTACAGTTGGTGTCTTGTGGGGTGTTGCCGCCAGGACTTGTTCAAGATTGCTCGCAGCATTCTTGTGTAATTGCCGTCTAGCTTATTCTCCAGCCGTTTTGTGAGAGTCCATGTAGTGCACCCATATCGTAGTATCGTTGTGACTGCTGCCTGGAAGAAACTGCGTTTCATTTTATCGGTTAGGTCTGATTTCCATATAATCGTTAACCTATTGATAGCTGTCCATACTTTCGTTAATCTCGTGTCGATGTCCTTTTCGGTTGATGCGACGCTGCTTCCTATGTAAGTGAATTTGTCTACTAGTTTAACTAAAAAAAAAAATTAGGAAATATGTAAACAAAAAAAAAAATAAACAGGAAAAAAGAGAAAAAAGACAAAACTTAAAAAAAGGTATATAAAAACACAGAAAAAAGTTTATATGGACCAGAAAAAATGGGGTTATTACCGAAAAAAAACCAAAATAAAAAAAAACCCCAAAAAGCCCCAAAATCCCGGAACTGAAATAAAATCCGAAAATATTTTTAAACTACAAAACAAAGTTTTCATGATCGAATAAAATGTTAAAAATGTGTACCATACCCATGATACCGATATATGTGAAACGTACATCGAATGTTCATTACATATATATATATATATAGAACATAGGAAAAACACTTACGACTTCTTAGTTCTGGTACGAAACCTTTTATTACCTTTGAGTTAAAGGTTTCAACATAAGGAAGAGAGATTCACAATCTTTCTATGATGACTTTTCTATCTGCCCCCCACCATCTCGTGCAGCGCCCGTAGCGCACAAATTCGTCTGGCCTCCTCGAGCCCCAAAAATCGACCCTTCTCGTTCGGTGTCTAGTTCTCAACTCAACTAACTGACTTTTTCAAATCTCCCCAAATCCTCTGCGCTCGCTTCCAGTGCATGACGTCATTCAAATCCCCCTATCTGGGATTTTTATTTTGACATCTCTGAATCACACGTCCGCCCAGCACCTGCGTTCATGTTACACCTAGCTAACCCATGCACTGAGCCGAAAGGTTCTCAGCCTAACTAAACCCTAAGCTAATCATGAAAATTTGAAGTTTTTGCTTTTTTTTTTTAAAATTCGACACATCAGATTAAAAAGAATGTTTTAAAAATTGTTGCATATTTTGCTTCCGCACCCTGTAATAGATAAGTAGCAGTAGTTTTCTGACTGAACTATTTGATCCTGGTGTTGATTATTGAGGTTCCTCCGCCCAGCCTCTAGTTAAGAGTGCCGTTGACCTGCCTCTTAATTCGTTCACCTTATTTCACGTCCTCCATGCTGCATTTCCTGTTTTCCATGGGTATACGCTTGTGTAGTAGGGATAATGCTCTCCTTCCTTAGAGAGACTATTATCCAGTGATAATCCGGAGCGGGATGAGTTTACTCTCTCCATTTTTATTGTCGCAGGGTTATACACCTCGGGTGTTACGCTTGTTTTGATAATGTGAGTTTTCTTTCTCCAAAAATTTAAAAAAATCGATATTTCATACTTACTTTAAGGACTGCCTCAAGGACACTTTGAAAAATACTTCCATCCCTTTGGAGGAGTGGGAGAAGCTAGATTCTGACAGACCTTGGTGGAGAGCTTCCATCCACCGGTCTGTGGAAAAATTTGAGACCAACCGGATTAAACACCAACAATTGAAACGGGCTGTCAGAAAGAATGAATTTGAGTCCATTAACATCCAAAGTGGAGAAGTTCCAACATGTAGATTATGTGGAAGATTGTGTCTCTCCACAAGTGGTCTGGTGAATCACCTGAGAAAACACAAGGATATAGTACCAAGTGCTACCAACACTCCTGTATGTCTGTCTATGTGGCAGATTCTTCAGAAGTCTCAGTGGATTGAAGAATCGTCTACTTGTTCCCAGTCTCTTGGGTGCTTGTAAATGGAAAAAACACCAAAAAAAAAAAAAAAACGAAAAAAAAAGAAAACAAATAAAAAAAAACAAAAAAACAAACAAACAAACAAGGAAAATGGTCTTGTTCCAGTGCGTGTTGACAGCCATCACATACAGCTTTGCAGTTCTTTTTATTTTATTTAAAGTCTTTCTTCTTTCTTTGTATATTGATCAGATAGATCTCTTTTGTTGATTGATTATTTCTATTTTATTTTAGTTCTTCTTTCTGCTAGTATGAGATTCACAATCTTTTTTGCTTCATTTAAAGTTTAGTGAGTGAAAGGAATTTATTTCGCCGTCCTTGGTTGCTTAGCATACAAAAGCATCTCTTTTGATACGTCGGTTTTTCTTGAAAGAAATATTTATCATGGTTTTGTTGTGTGTTTTTATCACAGGTCGGGAAGGTAGTTTCCTTTAAGGAGTAAGGGAGCATATCGGTTTTAATTAGCCTACACATTTGAATTTTGAATTTTACACATTCGAATTTGGGTCATGAATCCAGTTTAGAAAAAAAATAGATAATTATAACAAAATTAGATAGGAAACAGAAACGAAAAATACCTGTATGGATAATTCAAACAATAAATTGAATAAATCTCATACGAAAAGACCTGGGCATGGCTAAGAAAGGGAAAGCTTCTGAGAGAAACTGAATCTCTTCTAATAGCTGCACAAAACAACGCCATAAGGACAAACTATGTTAAAGCAAAAAGAGATAAGACGCAAAAGAATTGCAAGCGGAGGTTATGTGGCGATTGAGACGAAACCATTAATCACATGTCAAGTGAATGCAGTAAACTAAGGCAAAAATAGTGCTAGATTAAACACAATTGAGTGGACAAAATAATCCAAGAGAGAATTGTGCTTGAAACTGAAATTTGATTATACTACCAAATGGTTAAAAACACAAACCACAATCCACTCCAGAGAATGAGACGCATAAAACCTTTTGAGATTTTGGAATACGAACAGATCAACTAATCCTGACCTAGTGATGATTAACAATAAAATAGGGAAACGGAGTGAAAAATCAAAGAAAGCAAAAGGAGACACAGGTACTTAGACCTTGCTTGAGAACTAAGAAATCTGTGAAACATGAGGGTGACAGTGATACCAATTGTAATCGGCACACTTGGAACGATCTATGAAGGGTCAGAAAAGGGAGAGCGAGCAGGAGTTGGAAATCGGAGGACAAATGGAGACTATCCAAACTGCAGCATTGTTGAGAGCAGCTAAAATACTTAATCTTGGCAAGATGACCTGACCTCATAATAATCAACAAAAAAAAAAAAAAAGAAAAAAAGAAAAAAAAAAAAGCAGAACTTGCAAAATCGTGCTCTCTCGGCTGACCATTGAGTAAAACTGAAAAGGACGATTAGTACCTTGACCTTGCTAGGGAATTGAAAAAAACTGTGGACCGTGAAAACGACGTTTATACCAATTGTAATTGGTGTTCTTGATATAGTCACCAAATGATTAATTAATAAAGGAACTGGAGGACTTGGAAGTAAGAGGACGAGTTAAGACCATCCAAGCTACAGCATTTTTTTAGAAGAGTACTGAAGACTTGAGGAGACTTGTCACTCAAACTTCAGTGAAAGACCATCAGCTAACGCTGATGTGAAAAACTCTCAAGGAGTAGTAGTAGAATAATAATAATAATAATAATAATAAGAAGAAGAAGAAGAAGAAGAAGAAGAAACATCTTTAACAACTAAGATGCGAACTAAAACAACCCATCAATAATAAACCATCCCAATAAAATAGATATCACATCCATTCTATAAAAAAAGAAGTAAAACAAACCATGCTGATAAAAAAAACCCTGAAGACAATCTATCGACATTAGGAGTAAAGCTAACAACAACTACTCAATCACTTGGATTCTGAGACAAAGAAATTAGCCAGCAAGCTATAGAAAAAAGCACATGATCATAAAAAAAGTAATTTTCGTGGTCGTTTACCCAACTTGTATGAATAATAACCCCACACACACACACACGCGCGCGCGCGCACACACACACACGTATATATGTCTGTGTATGTATATATACATTGGCCATACAACAACCACACTCTCTCGTCGCTTTACCTACCACCTTTCCGACGTAAATGCCATAAAACACGATATAAGGACAAAGCATGACAAAGTCATTGATAAACTCAAATCTCCAGACATAAGAAAGATCCTAATTAACGATACAAAAACTAGAAATAAAAATAACAATAAAAACCGTTTACAAATCCTTGAAGCAATAACTATAAAAAAAAAAAAACTACTATAAATAAAATAGCATTAATCACAAGTATAAATACATTAAATGTATTCAATAACTAACCACCTATCCAAACAGAATAAACGAACTCTATCTATAATTCATAAGAAAAAAAAGCCACTCCGAATAAATAAACTCACAGCAACAAAAAATCGAACACGAACCTCAAAGATGACCAGCGAAATGGTCGAAAGGCTTAATATTGGCTTCTTTCTTTATCAACTTGACCCAGACGTAAGAAGACTAGTGAGAATACTTGAACGTATTCCCTTGAAAATTTTAAAAAAGAAACAATCCGCGGTATTCAACGAAACCTGTTTAGATAACGATTTGCTTATACGATAACTATTTGTTTATAAGTATACAATATTTAGACATCATGTATATACATATATATATATATACAAACAGTTGTGAGCATAAAGATCAGAACGATGTTAAGAAAAAGTCTAAATTTGAAATAACTTTTTTTGAATTTTAAAGCTTCATAGAACATATTATTAAGAAAAAATAAGGAAAAAAGGTAAATTGTATAATTTACCTTTTTATTCTTATTTATTTTTTAAAAAGTTATTTCACATTAAGATTTTTTCTTAACATCGTTCTGTTCTTTATACTCGCCAATGTATAAGAATGCTGTGAGCAATATTGAACAAGTCCTGGAGGCAACACCCCATAAAACAGTAGCTATAAGGCCACATACCACCCATCACGAAAACTATCAAAATTAGCTGAACCAAACATGCGGGACACTGCTGAAGACGTAGGATCGAGCTCATAAGTGATGTACTCCTGTGGACCCCTTCTCCTGGACGAGCAAATGTACCGTATCATAACAACACAATAATAAACAGACTCAATGATAAAGACGCAGGAAGACTTCTTTAACAAAATATTTACCTCTCACTTTATTGCAAGGGTTCTAAAAGGGTTGTGTGGGGTTCCACTGTGAGAGGGAGTTGGAGATCGAACATAACTGAAATATTTTGACCCCCACTGTTATGGCCGTCAGCGTTATGTCTTTCTCGTTCTCCAGGGATGCTCAACCGGAGGCCCAGTGCCCACGCTGCTGGGTGATGGCTTTCTTTATTGCATCTTATCAGCATCTTCTCTGGACCCCAACTTATCAGGGCCTCAAATGGCCCCTTCAGCCTGATGTGGCTTTCCTTACCACATCTCGTCTATAACTCCGTCCAAACTCCAACTGTCTGCAACTCAACTGGCCAGAACTCAACTGAGTTATATAATCTTTCGACGCCCACTGGATCTTTGAAATCTCTTCCAGTGCATCAGTCTATGAGTGTACCATGTGAATTTTTTAGCTCGTCCCATTTCATCAGCCAATTTCCGCCCACGCGATTTCCTCTCATAACTGCCATCAGAATGTGTCACTTCCTTCCGGTGCATCACCTTGAATGGCATTTTTAAGGTCAAAATATAACACAAAGGCAGGGCGACCAGCTCGAATCTAACAGGGGTGAAGACCCGCCGGAAGCGATGATCGATAGTGAGGAGTGGCGAGAGAGGGTCAGGGATATGTGTGCCGATGGCACGGCAAGATGATGATAATGATATATATATATATAGTAGCGAACATAAAGATCAGAACGATGTTACGAAAAAATATACACATATCGAAATATTATTAGGATATATATATATATATATATATATATATATATATATATATATATATATATATCCTAATAATATTTCGATATAGAAGTAATTTACAAAGCCTTTGGCTTAGATGTGGCTCAAGGCCATATGAAGGGGACACACAATGAGACTCGAACTCACTTGTGAAGGTTTGTTAGATTAGCTTGTATTATTTCAGCAAGTGATACATAACGTTTTCGAATTTCTGTATCTGTGAGCGGGCATAGGCATTATTTCTTTCTTTCTCAGCTAATCACTTTTGTAAAAACCGGTGCGCACAAACACAACTGCAAGTAAATTTGCTTTATTCGCTTCTGCAGCTTCAATATTTAAATACACCATAGTGAGATTACTGTCAATATTAGACGGGGGATTTCATCTACGCACACCTTCCTATTATAACAACGTAAACCCATTCAATACATTTTTTTAAATTCGGATTTCTCTTTCATTCTTTTCAAAGAATGGAAGAACTCATTCTTTGAATATAACTTTGTTTAATGATATCAAAAACTCACACAGCCCAGTAGGCCTGGGCTGTGAAATGCATTGACTGCCACTCTGCTGAGAGGTAACACTCCCCACTAACGTGTGTCCTGGATTTGGCACTAAACAATCTGATAGCAAGGCTCCAGCAATGCTGAAGCTTTGGGGAATGCGGAGTATCCCTTCATTTGGCCCAGAGTGGTAACACCTGAAAGAGTTATATCTATGGGTCATATAGAACTGTTTGACATTTAAACTGAAAGGAAACAAATAACTTATGTGAAAGTGAATTGCTTTGATAGAATTGTTGTCTCATTTAACTGTGTGTAAACAAATGAGTGATGTTTAACTTAATCATTGATGATACATAACAATATTTGGAACCATTAAACTTTGTTGAGTTAGACTAAACTGAATTGTTAGAAATAGAACAGTTTGATCATTTGCCTGTGTTTAAACAAATCATTGATGTTTAACTGAATTGTTACTGATACATAATACTTGGAACCATTTAACTTTGTTGACTTAGGCTAAAGTGAATTGTTAGAAATAGAACCATTTGATCATTTAACTGAATGTGTTTACAGAATGTCTGCAAATCATATATTTCATATATATATGTAAAAACAGGATTTGGCATTAAATATCCAACAGTGGTTGATATGCCATAAAGCCAAATCAAACCAATACAAAACAAAAACTCACTCACCGTCTTTTCAACTGCAGCTGTAGAATATGCCGACAACCACCCTCTGCTGAGGCATAAAAATCCCCCACCCTGCAGCCAACTAACACACCAGTCGACTGCAGACAGTAAGACCACTCCCCAATGAGTGTCCTGAATATGAGAATAAACGAGGCTTCAGTTCTAGAGCTTTGGGGAATGTGATGTACCACTTTATTGCCATTACTTCCACATACACTTCTATCTGGAGAAGTACCTGTTTGAGTCCCATCTATGGGTTAAATGGAATTGTTTAATCATTTTAGCTGTGTGCAAACAAATGATTAATGTTAAATTGATTTTTTGGTATAAGATAGCACTACTTGAAACTACTTAACTGTGTACAAACAAGTCAGCTCTGGCATGTTAAAAAAGAATTAACAAGAAGTAATTCATTTAAAGATCTTTTGTATAAACAGGATTTGGCATTCAATCATCATTAAGAGTTGATATGCTATAAACATACGTGGAGGTGCCTGTGGTGTAATGGTTATCGTCGCAGGAAATGGACACGGTGACTCGAGTTCAAATCCAGGACGAGACTGATTGCATTTCACATAGCACTAATACCCTTGGGAAAGGTATGAATCCAATTATTCTCCCTCCAGCTATGGGTAAATAGTAAGGCAGACTGGGTTCTTCAGCCTTGATGAGGCGTCTAGTCTAGGATAAGGAAAAACTCTGAATTCAAACCTGTTAAACTCCGCTTAAAAAATTGACCTTGTGTCATATCCTGCCCGAGCAGAGGGGTTAGTATACATGATAAACATACGCACACACTCGGTATACTGCTTATTGTTTTCAATGCAAAAAAAAGTAAGCTTTGGAACACTGTAAGATAATCTTTGTGAATTTGGACGCGTCACCAAAGGGTGGCGTTGCCCTCAAAAACACCACCCCTCCCTGTAAATATGGGAACTCATTACTTGTACTAATTCTTGAAATATTAACTATTTTTCTTCAGTCTTGAAAGATGCAAACCATTCTCAATATTCTGAAAAGGTTCAATCGCTCTTTTTCTCATTTTTTTTATTTTTGCTTAAAAGCCGACTTTCGTGGCCATTAAGCTAATTTTTAAAAAATCAAACACCTAGCACCAGATATTTATCTTTCTTAAGGAATTATGATGAGGAAATTGGTTTGAAAATTGTTTCATTCTCTAAGAAGGCTGCTGCACTGACAGCAATCTCGTTACGATGTGGCATTTTTGGTGTGTTATCGTAATATATGTGTACTCCGTATAACAAAAGATATATATATATATATATATATATATATATATATATATATATATATATATATATACATACATATATATATATATATATATATATATATAATAAGTGATTTACTCCTATGGATCCCCACATATGGCCGAGCATCATAAGTGATGTTCCCCTATGGACACCCACATATGGCCGAGCAAAAGCAGGACGACCAGCTAGAACATACATGCAGCAGCTATGTGAGGATACGGGATGTAGCCCTGAAGACCTGGCAGAGGCGATGAACGATAGGGAGAAGTGGCGAGAGAGAGAGGGTCAGGGATATCCGTGCTAGCGGCGCAACATGATGATTATGATACATATATCAAAATGAATAGGTTCACAAAGAGATTTATATCTTTCTAAGAATTATTTATTTTGTTTTTACAAACTGTATGTTTCCAGCTTGTTGATTTCATCAGAGAACATACAATGTTTTTTCAGGTGTGGTATCGGTTTATATAGAGGTCATCGTTTTGGGTTGGGGATCGTAGGGATTTGGTTCTTTCTTTTGCTTCCTCCTCCTTTTTCTCAGCGTGTCTCTTGTTCTCCCTTGTGGGTACATTTTTATTTCTCCAATTAGTCTTTGATGTTTGATATACCGTAAAGCTTTTTGTCACTTTATATATATATATATATATATATATATATATATATATATATAACCATAGCTCAAATCACTCGTGATTGTTTGCTAGTCTAGCTTGCTAACCTTTACACCATCCGAGGCGCCCGTATAGTAATAATAGTATTAGAAGTGATTAAGTTTTCCGTATTATGCACACTCTATGCCAGTTAGTCAATGTAAAACCATTTTTAAATCCTAGTCAAAGATCTTTTATTGACTCAAAGAAATCCAAAAATATCCCCACACACCATGCTTTAAATTTTTTTAGAAATCTTTCTTAACGTTTCTCTGTTTTGTCGTAAATCTTGCTGATTTTTTAACTGCCTTTGATAACTCTTTTTTTTTTTTTTCGAATTGCCACTAGAAGGTAGGAAACCTCAGATTCTATTCTTTTGAAATCTCCGGAAAATCGCCTATTATCCGGGGCTTTTGATCGCGAAAGAAAAAAAAGTTGAATATTAAAAATATGGGGAAAAATAGCCAACAATCAATTGTATATATATATATATATATACATATATATATATATAAAGATTTAAAAAATAATTCCCCTGAATCGGTTGACAATGTCAAAAACAACAGTATTCACATACCAGCGGTGATGTTCTTAAAACCGTATTTACGTCGGATTTTTACGTAAATCGGAATTAGAGGGACTGTTCTTCTGTCTACACAGAAGACAAGATTGTACCGATGTTCCTAATACGCTCCCCTACGATCTCGCAGTAGCTATTTGCTAATCTTAGCATTCGTTTTTCGAATTTTTTAAAAGATAAAGCATTGGAATTATCATCAGTTTTTACTCGATTTTCTTTCGTAAAATTTTTGCTGCATCTTATAGCTATGCTTAGGTTGTTTTTACATTCTACCACCGTAAAATAAAGGGTATGGGTCGCAGGCTAGCTACTTTTTTATCTATATCTTCGGTTAGATAGAACTCCTCAGACTAGAAAAAGCTGTTCATTTAAGCAGTACAGGATCAATATTTGTTTCTTGGTTTGGTTGGTTGGTTTTATCATATTTACCCAACCCCTCCGCTCGGGCAGGATATGACACAAGGTCAATTTTTAAGCGGAGTTTATCAGGTTTGAAGTCAGAGTTTTCCTTCTCCTAGACTAGTTGCCTCAGCAAGGCTGAAGAACCTAGTCTGTCCTACTATTTACCCATAGCTAGAGGGAGAATAATTGGATTCATACCTTTCCCAAGAGGTATTAATGCTATGTGAAATGCAATAAGTCCAGGATTTGAACTCGTGTCGCCGTGTCCATATCCTGCGACGATAACCATTACACCACGGGCACTTGGTTGGTTGGTTTTATAGCATATCAACCTTTGTAGGTTATTTAATGCCACATCCATTTTGATACTAATGAGCAGTTCTAGTTCAAACGATTCAGGTCAGCATAAGTACATAGTTTGTCAAAAACATTTCTATTTCAACCTATTCCGTTTAATCGACCAGTTCTAATTCAAACAATTCAGTTTAGTATGAGTATAGCTTTTGTTTGCACACATTTAAATGTTAAAACAGCTCTATTACAAACAAATCAATTGAGCGTAAGTACAATTTAAAATGTCAAAAACAGTTCTATTCCAAGCTCTCAGTTTAGCATAAGTTAAATGGTTTCAAGTATTGCTATGCAACGCTTACAATCTAACATCAGTCATTTGTTTGCACACATTTCAACAGATACACATGTTTGTTGGTAATTTCATTTTTAGATGAGTTAAAACAAATTTGTTTGCACCCTAGTAATCCTATTGTTTCTACATAGTTAAATGGTTTCAATTATTGCTATCTAACACTTATAATTCTATTCAGCATTGCTCATTCGCTCGCTCAAAAATGTTTCCAAGTATTGCTATATATCACAAATAATTCAATTTAACCTCAGTCATTTGTTTACACACAGTTCAAGGATCAAACTTTTCTATTTCTATCAATTCAATTTAGCATAAGCCATTTGCTTGCTCATAGTTTAAATGTCAAACAGTTCTATTTGACCCTATCAGTTGCTATCACTGCAAGTCAAAGTGGACCTGTCTGTGATGGCAATGAAGTGGTACTGAGCATTTCTCACCATGAGATTGCTTAATGTCACATCCAGGACACTCGTCAGTGGGGCCTTACCCCACTGAAGAGATGCAGTCGGCATTTCCTACAACCCCACCCAATAGGGCTGGTTATATTTATAATCATGGCCTTCACAAATAAATCAAATTTCTATATTAGTTCTTTAGTAAGTAGTTGATAAATTTCTATATTACTTCTTTAGTAAGTAGTTGATATACTGTTAAACTAATGAAACAAAATGATTTTATCAGGAGGTCTTGGAAGTGTGAAGTTAGTACCTGTTAGATTTCCATCTATTGGTCAAATAGAACTTTTTAACATTTTAACTATGTGCAAACAAATGACTGATTTAACTAGAATTATTAGAGTTAAAAAAAGATGATTTGATTTGGTTTTATGGCATGCAGGTTATTTAATGCCAAATCAAATTTTATGCATGTAAAAAAGTAAAGTTGGTGACCTTAGTCGAGTGTGACCCGAAGGCTCCCTTTGCATTAACTACTACACCAAGGTGTAGGGGAGGGCGCTACTCCATTCCTTAGATTGCTCCTCTTTACCTTTGATCCTTACCTTATAATGCTCAGTGTTAAACAAGTCGTCATCAAGTACAATTTTTTAAGTCTTTCGTATGATCATTTTGGTATGACCATTTTGGTATGACCTGGAATTGAACCCCGGTCTCCCAGACCATTGGTGAACACTCTACTCATTAGGCCAACAAGTAGTTCTATTTCAAACAATTCAGTTTAGTCTTAGTACACAGTTTAAATGTCAAAAACAGTACTATTTCAAACGATTCTGTTTAGCATAAGGAGAGAGTTTCGTTCTATTTAACCCGTAGAGAGGACCCAGTCAGATACTACCATTCCGGACAGAGTAGATCAGGGGGCGATGGCAAAAAAGATGTACTCCTCATTCCCCAAAGCTCCAGCATTACTGAAGCCTCACCATCAGATTGTTTAGTATCATATTCAGGACGCTCGTGGAGGTGGTCTTACCCCTTTGCAGAAAAGCAGCCCAGCCGACAGTACAATTACAGTTCTGTGACAAGCGTAGGAAGATAACTGGTCAATATGCAAACTACAGGTTTTATTTCATAGAAACTTCTCTTAGATTTTTCCCGTCCAAGGATACCGACATGTCAGTTGAGGTTTGATGCTGGAGCTTCCTTCTCCAGTTTTGATTTTGGAGTTGACTTCACTTATTTTCACAATTTTATTAGTAAACACCACACGCAGCAAAGGCCCTGATGCTCTTCTTCTTACAAAGTACTAATGAACATACAAAAGTTACATCACTTTTGTAATACACCCTCCCCTGATGATGGCCCAAAGTCGGGCAGAAAGTACTTGGAAAATGAATAATTATGGAAAATATATCAATCAATTCCCGCCAAATACTATAAAATCAATACGGCAATATGAAAGGATCAACAAGAAAATATGTAGACAGAAAATGTCTATTATATTCAACGAAATTTTTATTAATGAAGAAATGCTGGCAAAATATACACATATATATAATTGAAGAAAGAAATAAACTATGCAGAAAAAAACAGTCTTCGACTTTCTCAATATTATATAAATAATTGAAAATTACTTACACGCCGATAACGTAATTCGAGTAATCGGTTTGCCGTTCTTACAAATTTCAAAAAAAAAAAAAAAAATAAAATAAAATAAAAGCAACGCATTCCATAAAACATCGTTTGAAAAAAAAATTATTTTAGAATTTTCTATGTTAATGGAGGCGAACAGTAAGGAATTTTGTTCACCAAATTTTATACATGTTCTGCTTGTTCGTTGTTATTTCAATTTGTCTTTTTCTCCTCTTGAAAAAACTGAAATTTAATCTGTTGTTTGCCTACAGATAATCAACCTATTGAAATATAGTAATCACGGTTTCGCCTCTCCCTATCTTCAGCTACGTACATACAAACATACACACTAAACATATATTTTTTCTTTTCTCTCTCTCTCTCTCTCTCTCTCTCTCTGTACCAATATATATATATATATATATATATATATATATATATATATATATATATATAAATAACTCAATATATATATATATATATATATATATATATATATATATATATAACTCAATATACATATACATATATATAACTCAATATACATATATATATATAACTCAATATACATATATATATATAACTCAATATATATATATATATATATATATATATATATATATATATATATATCATTCAATATACTTATACATATATAACTCAATGGTGGAGATCACGGTATACAGTGCTGATGAGACCTAATAAGGTCGAAACAACTGTCCAGTCTTCCGTATGTTGCATAGAAGTGCTTGCCGGATTTTTTAGTCAAGGTAATTCAATATATATATATAAATCCGGCAAGCACTTCTATGCAACATACGGAAGACTGGACAGTTGTTTCGACCTTATTAGGTCTCATCAGCACTGTATACCGTGATCTCCACCATTGAGTTATATATGTATATGTATATTGAATATATATATATATATATATATATATATATATATATATTATATATATATATATATATATATATATATATATTGAGTTATATATATATATATATATTGAGTTATATATATATATATATATATTGAGTTATATATATATATATATATATATATTGAGTTATATATATATATATATTGAGTTATATATTATATATATATATATATATATATATTGAGTTATATATATATATATATATATATATATATTGAGTTATATATGTATATGTATATTGAATATATATATATATATATTATATATATATATATATATATATATATATATACATTTAAAGGAATCTTGTATGACTTAGTATGCACATATCAATTTATAACTCAGAAAAAATTTGTCTTCGAACACTAAAATCGCGCATGCTCTTTAATATGTTTATTATTAGGAAAAATACAAAATTTAGTTTTTGATTCTTATTAATTAAATGTTATAAGTCAATGATGAAAAAAAACCCAATCGATTTGTGAAACTTTGCACTGTTCTTCATAAGTAAGTAATAAAAGTACGTGTAACTCTTCAGTTATTCTTCAGCTCCACCAAGTTTAAATATACCACAAATTCCATGGACGAAATTCGAATTTAATGCTTTTTTTAGAAATAATTAGTTTGTAATTTAATAATATAATTGTAATTTATAGTTTCCTAATTTCATAGTCTGTAATTTATAAATTTATCATTTTGTAATTTGTTACTGTAAAAAAATTATTCTAATTTTTGTGGTAAATAAAAAAACTCATGAAAATATTTCAAATCAAGGGGTACCTTTTTAAAAATAGTATTTTGCATGCAATCCAAAAAAGATATTATAATATGAAAAAAATGTATATTTTTAATGCTTAGCTTCCTTTTATTGTACCTATCTATAATGTCAATTTTTTAGAAGAAAAAAAAAAAAAGAAAATAAATAAAGGAGTACGGTGTTTTGAATCTTTGGTTTGACTCGACCTGGGATTGAACTCCGTCTCCCGGACCATTGGCGAAAACTCTACCCATTAGCCAATGGTCTTTTATGGTACCTACTTGCAATGATACATTTTTCGAGGAAAAAATAAACCAAAAAATAAGCGAAGGTATACTATTTTTTGAGTCTTTGGTATGATTCGAACTGGTATCGAACCCTGGTCTCCCTGACCAAAGACTCTACCCATTTGACAATGGCTTTTATTGTACCTACTTATGTTACATTTTTAGAGGAAAAAAGAAAATAAGTAAATAGACGAAGGAGTACCATTTTTTGAGTAAGATTGAACCCCGGACCATTGGCGAACACTCTACTCACTAGGCAAATGGCCTTTTATTGTACGTACCTATAATGTTATATTTTTAGAAGGAAAAAAAAATAAACGAACGAGTATTGTTTTTTTGAGTCTTGGGTAATATTCGACCTGGGATTGAACCCCGGATCATTAGGCAAACACTCTATTCATTAGGCCAATAGCTTTTTATTGTACGTACCTATAATGTTATATTTTTAGAGGAAAAAAAGAACCTAAATAAATAAACGAAGATATACAGTTTTAAAAATACTATTTCAAATGTAAACAAAAAAAAGTCAGAATACAAACAAAAATTTCACTTTTAATTCTTAGAATATATTTATTGCTAGGACACATTTTTATTTCCCAGGTTCTTTTTATTTTGAGGATGCACTTTTATTTTTTTGTTTCTTTTGATTCTTCTTACCAATAACTTTTAGAGGATGAAAATAAAATTGAACAGCAGCTCTGTTTATCGATAACTCAAAAACTATTTTTTAAACGAATACTTTTTATATTCCCAACATATATTCATTTCAAATCAGTGTAATTAAAAAACTAAAAGAAATAAACTTTTTACTGAATAAACAAAAAAATTCATTCAAATAATATGCAACGTTTTCTCCATACAAATTAGAGCACATTTTAAATTTTTAGCTTCTTTTTATAATTACATATTTATAGGGTAAAAAAGGAAATAGATTAAACGAATACATATTTTATTACAGTAACTCAACAGGCAATTAAGAACTAAATTTAAATTTTGTCATATTCTTTTAAAAAGTCATTAGAAAAATAAGATTGTTATAATGAACCGCTCACAAGGTTAGGGTTACATTTATTAAAAATGATATTTTAAATGTAAAGAAGAAATAAAGAAAATTCTAATGTAAAAAGAATATTCAAATACGTGAATTCGTTGATTGTTTTATCGCTAAATATTTTTGAGGGTAAAAAAGAAATTCAATTAAAATTATGCAGCTTTTTCGAAAATTATCAAAAATTGTTCGGTAATGGAGAACTATTTGTAAAAAAAAAAATTATTGGAGACCCATCTAAAAAAAATCAGGAAAATGTTTTAAAATATTTTAAAATATTTTTGTAAAAACGTAAACAAATAAAGAATAAAAAAAAAATCACACTTCGTAAAGTAAAATAACACTATTTATTTGAATGAATTGGAGAAATCTTTCAACTTCAAACAAGGAGGCATTTTTTCCAATTCTTTGTTAAATCCTTATTTCCCTCCTTCCCATCTCACTTATTAATCTTCCAATAATCCTTTTGGTCAGGTCATGGACCGGGTACTTCTGCTGGTGTTTGTGTGCGTATAAATATTGTGGATGACAATATGTATATGCTCCCCAACTCCCGTAGGGTTGAGCTCTCTAGCGAATGAAGTAATCGCGTTGCCATTAGCGGAAATGCAAGGCTCTTCATATAAAATTGTGCTCTCGGTAGCCGTTTAGCGGATGTATGTAAACAATAGTAATTGTGATTCTTAACCGTTTAAAATTTACTTCGTTGCTGCCGGTTTCATCGTGGCTGAGGGGTTGAGTCTTGGATTGGCGTTTGAGTCAACCGGGTTTCGATCCCAGCTATGGGAATCTAGTATGTCTAACCACACAGATGAGTTCTGATAGAACGAAACAGATCTGTCTGTGGATGACAACACACACACACACATATATATATACTCACATATAAAACAACCAAACCCAATCAATAAAACCATATAGTCGTCTGTAAATTATTTGTATTAGATTGGAATACTTGATACTATCTTTGTGCAAACATATGATCATTATTATTACTATAAAGAAATAAAGTGCAATTAAATCTGTAAATAGTTATGAATATTATCAAATATTAACAAATGAATTCAATTTCAGCATTGAATAACCCATAAGAGGTTGATATGCCATTAAATAAACCTAACATAACCTACCTACCACTGCAGTAAGAAATAAAAGTGTTTCTTTAATGAAAAAAAGAAGGTGAAGCTACCATAGCAAAAATTAGTTGCTATTCCTTTAGAAAAAAATGAGGCATTACTCATTCAATTAAAAAATAGTTGTTATTCCTTTCGTAAAAATAAGGTATTACTCAATCAACTAAAAAAAAATAGTTGTCATTCCTTTTGTAAAAATGTGGTGTTACCCATTCAATTAAAAAAATAGTTGTTTTTCCTTTAGTAAAAATGAGGTATTACCCATTCAATAAAAAAATAGATGTTATTCCTTTAGTAAAAATGAGGTATTACCCATTCAATTAAAAAAATAGTTGATTTTCCTTCAGTAAAAATGAGGTATTACCCATTCAATAAAAAAATAGATGTTATTCCTTTAGTAAAAATGAGGTATTACACATTCAATTAAAAAATAGATGTTATTTTACTATTCAACAAAAAAAATAGTTGTCATTCCTTTTGTAAAAATGTGGTATTACCCATTCAATTAAAAAATAGATGTTATTCCTTTAGTAAAAATGAGGTATTACTCATTCAATTAAAAAAATAGTTGCTATTCCTTTAGTAAAAATGAGGTATTACCCATTCAATTAAAAAATAGATGTTATTCCTTAAATAAAAATGAGGTATTACCCATTCAATTAAAAAAAATAGTTGTTATACTATATAAGAAAAATGCTCTCATTCCTGTAGTAAAAATGCCTATTGCCCCTAAAGTTAAACAAATAGAAACAAATAAATAGAATAGATCAAAATAATTGTCTTAATCTTAAGAGTAAAAAGCTAAGCTTATAGTAAAGTTAAAGTAACTGTTACCATAGCAGTGAAAATGACTGTTAGCTTCTCCCTTATGCAAGTTGTAGAAATAGTAGTGTATTTTAAAAAAAAAAAGAAAAAAAAGACCTCAATGCGTATATTGTTATAAGTTTATATAAATAGCATATGTCGTGCCAATATGAAGCAGATGGAAATGCATTAATGTGTAAATGTGTAAATTATTACATATGTTTTCTTATATGAACATCTGTGTGAAAAAGATTTTTCTATGCATATTCTTTGTAAAAAAAAGAAAGAATGTAAAAGTGGTTTATGTGTACGTAGTACAGTTTAATGTTGAACCAGGAATTAGGAATTAGGTTAAAAAAAGCATCGAAACCGAAGCTGTATTTACCAAGACAGAAATTAATAATGTATGAAGCCTTAATTTATCTAAAAATGGTCTTCTTTTTAGTACGCTTATTCCAATCAGTTTTCTTATTGGTCGAAGTCGTCCCGAAGATATTAGCAAGATAGTAAGAATTGATCACCACTTTGATTCTGCACTAAATAGTGGCTCTCTGAAATTAAGGGACAAGTTTACCTCCCTTGAAACAAGCGTTTCATCCCCCGAAAATGACATCAATTCGCCACAAGCGAAGGCATAGACATTATCGATTGGCTATCGGTCATATTGAAATCAGATCTATCTCATAAAATAAAACGCAATTTTTTTAAGCAACGGTCGTGTCCAAACTACGGTATGGATGCCCCAATCGGACGCTGACTAAGCGCAGAGAGAAAAAAAAAAACCAAAAAAAAATCGACGGCAATTTCACAAGGATGCTAAGAACTATACTTAACAAATCCTGGAAGCGAAATCCCACAAAATTGCATCTGTACGAGCACCAACCACCCATCTCGAAGACCATCCAAATTAGACGAACAATACGCGAGAACACTGCCAGAGAAGCAAGGACGAATTCATAAGCGACGTTATCCAATGGACCCCTTCACACGAACGCGCAGGTGTAGGACCACCAGCATGAACGCGATAGCTCTGTTCGCACACTGGATAGAGCATGGAATACCTGACGAAAGCGATGGATGATAGAGAGGATGGCGAGAGAAAGTTAGAGAAATCTGTGTAAGCAGTACGACATGATGATGAAGAATTGATAATCCAATGAGAAACTGAAACATTCTGAGCGATAACAGGAATACCGAAGAAAAAGTTGGAGAAGTGATCCGTAGAGAAAACCACAGTCAGTGATCGATATAAAAAATCATTGCTACTTAACACCAATAATTCTGTTCAACATTACTCAATCGTTTGCACACAAATAAATGGTTCCAAGTATTGCTATGCATCACTAACCATTCAAATAAGCATCAATCATTTGTTTACACAGTTAAATGGCCACACTGTTCTATTAGAACACAAAATAGGACTCTTTCAGGTGCTACCACTTCACGTCAAAGTGGACCTGGGAGTAATAGAAATGGAGAGGTACTCCACATTCCTCAAATTTCGAATGCAAGAGCCTTGCCATTAGATGGTTTTATGTCATTCTAGGGACCCTGATCAAGATTGAATTCAATTTTTTTTGTTTAAATGGCTAATGACAACAAGTTAGATGAGTAAAAAGAAATTCTGCGTTTTCCCACTCGGCTGGGGTAGTAGAAAACACCAACTTCATCTTTACTGAGGAGTAAGACCCTAACGCAACGAGTGCCCTAATTATGGCACAAAAAATCTGACAGTGGAGCTTTGGGGAATTTGGAGTACCCATTAATTGTCATTACTCCCTGGTCAACTCTGACCCGGTTGGTAGCACATCATTAGGGTCCGGTTTATGGGTCAAATAAAACTGTTTAACATTTAAACTGTGTGCAAACAAATGACTTATTCTAGATTGAATTGTAAAAAATAGTACAATTTGACTATTTAACTATGTGTAACCAAATGACTGATATTTAATTTAATTGTTAGTGATACATAGCAATGCATGAAACCATTTAACCTTGTGTAAGCGAATACGTAATGTTGAATACAATTATTAGGGTTAAATAGCAATACGTGAAACTCTTCATCTGTGTGCCTCAAGTGAATTATTGGTTTTATATAGCAATAGAGGAAATTGTTTGACTGTATTTAAATGAATGAATAAAGGTACAAACAAACTATTCGTTTACAATATATATATATATATATATATATATATATATATATATATATATATATATATATGTATATATATATATATATATATATGAACAGAGAATTTGGCGTTAAATAACTGACAAGGGTTGATATGTAATAAAACACCAATCAACCAGAATCAGTCTTGAGTAAAACAAATAAATAAATAAATATCAGATGACTTATAGTCCTGAGTCTGTTGTTAAACGTTGGCTAGATGTAAACGTTGAGCTTATATCCGGTCAGCAAATCAAATTCCTAATGTAATTTACAAAGCTCTTTTGCTTCGATGTGACACAAGGCCGAAAGAATGGGGCGCCCAATGAGACTCGAACTCACTCGTGAAGGTTTGAAAATCAAATTCCAAATCATTTTTCTGTATTACCTACCTACACTAAATAAAAACAGCCCAGTCGACTGTATCTCTGTAGAGGGGTAAGTCACCCCCATCTGCCAACGTTAAACAGTCTGATGGTAATGCGGAGCTTTGGGAAATGTGGAGTACCTCTTCATTGCAATCGTTCTCAGGTCCACTTTGGCCCGGAGTGGTAGCACCTGATAGAGACTTACCAATGGATCGAATAGAAGTAATTGATATTTAAACTATGTACTTATGCTAAATTGAATTGTTTGAAATTGAACAGTTTGGTCATTTAACAGTGTGTAAAGAAATGATTGATGGTTAATTGAATTGTTAACAATACATAGCAATACTTAGAACAATTTAACTTTGTTGACTTATGCTAAATTGAATTGTTTGAAATAGCCGTATTGATTAATTGACTGTGTTAAAACAAATGACTGATGATTAATTGAATTGTTAATCATACATAGAAATACTTGAAACCATTTAATAGTGTGCAAACAAGGGATTAATAATTTGTAGAATTATAAGTGTTAGATTGCAATAATTTAAATCATTTAGCAGTATAGAAACAATAGAATGAATAAAGCATCAGATGAAACCTTTTGCCTGTATACAAATGAATGGATAATTTAAAAAAAATTTCATCATACAACGTGTGACAGGATATTTAAAAGAAATATATATCTATATATACACCAGATCAACTAAAAGCAGACATTACCTTGGACATTCGTTCATCTATAGCAATAGATGACACCATTTGACTGTATGCAAATGAATGAATAAATTGTTTTTAATTTTCATCATACAACGTGTGAAAGCACGTGTGATACTCTATCCTCATCAGCCGCCAACCAGGGTGATAACACAGTTTCGGTAGCTCAAGGCGGTATTGCCACTCCTGGCGCTACCAAGCAGCTTTTGCCACCGGACAGGGTATTTAAAAGAAATATATATCTATATATACGCCAGATCAACTAAAAGCAGACATTACATTGGACGTTCATTCATATATAGCAATAGATGAAACCATTTGACTGTATACAAATGAATGAATGATATTAAACAGAATAATTAGTGTAAAATGGTAATACTTGTAAGCACTTCTCTGCGTGCAGACAAATGAGTAATATTGAATAGAATTATTAGTGTTATATAGCTATATATTATAGTTATTCTCACTGGATGTGAGTACGCTCTAAAAAGCTATACTTGGAGACATAACGAAGTCCTGGAGATTTTTCTGAGGTTTCAAAAACATGTTGTGAGACTGCCAATAAAGCTCTAAATATTATCAACAACAGAGCAATTCAGTTCGTTAAAGAAGGAAATATTTCGAAAATTGCACATGAAAATATGAGTAAACCATCATTGCTTTAGGGCTGCACGGACTGGCACGTCGCAACCAATTTAAAGCATAACTTCATATTTCCAACTGTAATAGCGTTAATGACAAAGCGTCTAGATATTGTTATTTGGTCCGTTAAAGCAAAAAAAAGTTTTCGTTATTGGGTTAACGGTCCCTTTTGAAGAAAATTTCGACTGGGCACATCAGCGTAAGTTGGAAAAATATGAAGATCTGCGAGAACAATGAGTCAGAAATGGCTGGATAACGAATGTATTTCCTATCGAAGTCGGATGCAGAGGTTTTATTGCCACATCAACCTCCATTTTCTTAACTAATCTTGGACTTCCTCCATCGGACAAGAGAAAATACATGGAAAAGATCCAAGATAAGACTCTAACTGTACCAGTGTGGATCTGGTAATCCCAAAGAGCGACAACAATCTGACAAAGTCTGGTAGTGTCGTGAGATACTGCTGGGGCGCTCTGGGTTAGTGGTAATGCTGCTTCGGCTCCGAAACCATGCCTGAACCCAGAGTCATCATCTGATGAAGGCTTTGTTAGAAGCAATGCTGTTGTATAAACATCAGTTATTGTATGATACCTAGCAATAATTGAAAGCATTTAATGGTGTAGAAACAATAGCAATACATGTGCGCGAACACATTAGTTCTTAATCTATTAAAAATGCAATTACCTCCAAACTATTCATTTACAAATTATATTGGTATATCCAGTTAAATGTATGCAAACAGATGACTGATGTTAAATAGTTGAGCCCAATCGTTTGGGGCTATAGAATACACCGACTGCACCTCTGTAGAGGGATAAGATTTTCCTACCCACAACGAGTCTCCTGGTTATTACATTAAACATCTGATATTTTGAGGCTCCAGGAATGCTGGCGTTTTGGTGAATATAGAGTACCCATTCATTGGCATGGCTCTCAGGTCCATTATGGCCCGAAGTGAGAGCACCTGATAGGGTCCTATTAATCGTTCAAATACAACTGTTTGACATTTAGATTGAGTACAAGTGTTGTATATTGACCTCCGACCCGGCCAAACATGCCATTCCAAAGACGGCGGAAGTGACACATTACGATGGCCAGTTATAGGAAGAAATCACTAGATACAAGTTTAACCATTAGAGAAAATTTCTAAAAAATAAAATATGGAATAATATTACCGTGATAATAGAAATATCATCATCATCATCATCATCATGTCGCGCCGCCTGCGCGGATATCCCTGACCGTCTCTCGCCATTTCTCCCTATCATTCATCGCCTCCGGCAGGTCTTCAGGGTTACATCCCGTGTCCTCACATAGCTGCTGTATGTAAGTTCGTGCTGGTCGTCCCACTCTTGCACATCCATGTGTGGGGGTCCACAGGAGTACATCGCTTATGAGCTCGTCCTTGCTTCTCCAGCAGTGTCCTGCGTGTCTGGTTCGTCGAACTTGTATAGTTTTTGTGATGGGGGGCAAGTGTCCGTATAGTTGGAGTCTCGTGGGGTGTTGTCGCCAGGACTTGTTTAATACTGCTCTCAACATTCTTGTATAATTTCCGTCCAGCCTCCTCTCCAGCCGCTTCGTAAGCGTCCATGTGGTGCATCCATATAGCAGTATCGACACAACCGCTGCCTGGAAGAAACTGCGTTTCATTTTATCAGTTAGGTCCGACTTCCATATGATCGAGAGCCTATCGATAGCTGTCCATGCCTTCGTCAGTCGTGTGTCGATGTCTTTCTCGGTTGATGAGACGCTGCTTCCTAGGTAGGTGAATTTGTCCTAATAGAAATATACAAAGATAAATGAATGAAAGTTTCCGAGCACTGACCCCTAAAAGATTTTAATATCAACGTGAATGGCACTGCTTTCAAATTGGATGGGTAAATTTGAGGTGACATATGAGGTGCATACGATAAGTTTCTAGACTATTTTCATATGGGCATTTAAAATTGTCGTAGATTCTTGAAAATTCTGTATGTTATTGCTATACATCATATGAGATGACGGACAAAGTTTTATGTTTTCAGGTTCAAATCAACAGCTACAGCAGCAATTAAAATACACCCTACTAAAGCCTGATTGTCACAGCTGGTGAACTTCAAAAATGCAATCTGACAATTTAGAAGAACGATATGCAATAAAATTCTGTTTTAAATTTGGAAAAAATGCCACAGAAACGTATGGAATGCTTCAGACTGCTTTTCGACCACCTTGCATGAATTGAGCATCAGTTTTTGAGTGGCATAAGAGATTCAAGAAAGGCAGGGAGTCTGGGAGGGATGATGAGAGGTGTGGGAGGAGTAAGGAAGTCAATACATCAGAGTTGATTGGCTAAAGGGTTAGAGTTAGGGTTACTATGTTGAGGTTTTAAGGGAGGTAAGGAAGAGATTCTTAGGGAAGAGGCCAGCACTCTTCAAATCGGGTCAATGGCATTTCCACCAGGACAATGCACCAGTACACAACTCCATCCTCATCATAGACTATTTGACCAAGAAGGGCATCAAGACAGTTCCTCAGCCTCCCTATAGTCCAGACTTTGCTCCCTGTGTCTTTTGCTTATTCCCTAAGCTCAGAGGCTGTCGTTATGAGACAATTGAGGAGATGAAAGAGGAAGGTCATTGACACGCTCCCACAAGAGGGCTTCCATGGGGCCCTACAGAAGTTGTTAGAACGGTACAACAAGTGCATTGCAGCCGGAGGAGATTACTTTGAAGGTGACTAGAGTTTCATGTGTGTACTATCAATAAAAGTGCCCATACGAAAAAAGTCTGGAAACTTATCGTATGCACATCGTATATCCCAAAAGGATACTTAACCAAACAATACTATCAAAACAACAAATAACTTGAGTTTATCAAACGTTTGTATTGGCATCTCATGTTTTTCTATTTGGTACATAGAACAAATCTACCAAATAAAAAACTTGGAGATCCCTAAAAAATCTGGAGCTGCAAAATTCACTGACTGCATCTCTGCAGATGAGTAAGACACCCTCCCTCCATACACAAAAAGTGTCCTGGATATGACATGAAACAATCTTGTCAAAGCTCCCGTATTGCTGAAGCTTTGGGCAATGCGGAGTACCCCTTAATTGCTATTGCACCCATGTCCGCCCGGCGTGGTAGCACCTGATAGCGTCTTATCTATGGGTTAAATAGAACTGTTTGCCATTTAAAGAGTGCAAACAAATGACTTATCCTAAACTGAATTGTTTGAAATTGAACTGTCTGATCATTGAACAAATGACTGATGTTTAATTTAAATGTTAGTGATACATAGTAATACTTGAAAATATTTAACCATGTGCAATGGAGGCGCCCGTGGTGTAATATTTATCGTCGTAAGAATTGGACACGGCGACACGAGTTCAAATCCTCGACGAGACTGATTGCATTTCACATAGCACTAATACCCGTGGGAAAGGTATGAATCCAATTATTCTCCCTCTAGCTATGGGTAGATAGTAGGACAGACTAGGTTCTTCAGCCTTAGTGAGGCAACTGGTCTAAGAGAAGGAAAAACTCTGAATTCAAACCTGTTAAACTCCGCTTAAAAAAAACTTGTGTCATATCCTGCCCGAGCGGAGGGGTTGGGTAAATAGGACCATGTGCAAACTAATGATTAATTGTAAACAGAAATATTTGAATTAGATAGAAATAAGTGAAATCGTTTAACTGTGTGAAAAAAAATGAGTTCAGGTTCGTTTAAAAATGTTATCTTGAAAGTGTGTTTAGAAATCATATATATCAAATATATATGTATACAAAGGATTTGGCTTTGATTAACCTACAAAAGTTGATATGCTATTAAAAAGCCTATAAAAACGTATAGTAACCTACATCATTTTAACAAAATATGACGAAAAGAAATTGCGCATAAGTAATGTCTGTCTGTCTATCTATGTGTGTGTCCCTCTCTCTCCCATGAGGATTGAGCATTCTGGCGAAGGAATTTACGGCTGCCGCTCGCATAATGCAAAGCTCTTCGAACGAATTGAGCACTCTGGTATCCAGTAAGTTATAAAATGTAAACAAACGAAGGCTACTACTTAATACCTTATAATTCCCTAGCTGACGTGGTACGCTTGTTGGCTGTGCTGTCTGATACTAAGTCTAACGTAAAGTTGGGCGGGTTTCGTTCCCTGCTTCAAGCGTCCTACGTGTCTAGCCACACTGAAAAGTTGTGATACAACAAAACAGTCTGTCTGTGGGTGACAATATATACACTCCCCCATGAGGGCTGAGCACACTGGCGAAAGAATTTACGGCTGCCGCTTGCATAAAGCAAAGCTCTTCGAACGAATTGAGCACTCTGGTATCCAGTAAAGTATAAAATGTGTGGATGACATTTTATATATATGTATATATATATATATATATGTACACACTCGAGGGTGATTCAATAGGTGAATTTTGTTTCGGGAGTTGGCAATAAAAGCCATAGTTGACAGTAGCACCTTTTTCTTCGAAATTAATAGTAACGGTTTATTTCATGTCCCAGAAGACGGTCAACAATCTTCTTAACCGACTGCTGCGTCCAGAACATTTTCTTTACCGGAGAGTCAGTGTGCTTACTCTCGATGGACTCTCTTTTCGGTTCTGGCTGGTAGTTGCAGACCGATGTTTTGTCCATTTTACAGATTTTTTCGCATAAAAGATTTTTTCTGTACACATCAATCGGTTCGAACGGGGTTTATTTTTTTCTACAATCTCCATAAGCCTGTGTCAACATATTTACATGTTTCGGTCACATTATCTCAATGTCTGACTTAGAATTCGATTCTGTATTTCAGCTAAAAGCATACTAGATTATTTGATGGTGCTGCACAGGAATTGTGGAAAATAAATAAACATGGATTGAATAAAGTTGAACACTGATCAAATGAATTGCATCCAGTGTTACCAATCCGGTAAATGAAATTAATCCACCTTAGTACACTCTATACTGATATCTGTCTACCTTTCTATACTCATATCTTTTCAAAATTTTAAATCTATCTATCTATCTATCGTAACCTGTTCTTTTCTATGTATCTAACTGTTCTTATCTCTCGAACTGGCAATAAATCAATCAATCTATCTATCTATCTATCTACCATAACCTGTTCTTTTCTATGTATCTAACTGTTCTTATCTCTCTACCTGACAATAAATCTATCTATCTATCTATCTATCTACCGTAACCTGTTCTTTTCTATGTATCTAACTGTTCTTATCTCTCTACCTGACAATCTATCTATCTACCTACCATAACCTGTTCTTTTCTATGTATCTAACTGTTCTTATCTCTCTACCTGACAATCTATCTATCTATCTATCTATCTATCATGGCCTATTCTTTTCTATGTATCTAACTGTTCTTATCTCTCTACCTGACAATCTATCTATCTATCTATCTATCATGGCCTATTCTTTTCTATGTATCTAACTGTTCTTATCTCTCTACCTGACAATCTATCTATCTATCTATCTATCTATCATGGCCTATTCTTTTCTATGTATCTAACTGTTCGTATCTCTCTACCTGACAATAAATCAATCTATCTATCTATCTATCTATCTATCTATCTATCGTAACCTGTTCTTTTCTATGTATGTAACTGTTCTGATCTCTCTACGTGACAATCTATCTATCTATCTATCTATCTATCTATCTATCTATCTATCTATCTATCTATCTATTTGTAAGTATTAGGGCAGACTTGGCTCGTTTACCTTGATTTGGGAAACTAGTCTAGGGTAGGAAATATCTGAATTCAAACTGTTAAATCCTGCCTGAAAATTGACCTGGAGTCGTTAAGTGATCTATCTATCTATCTATCTATCTATCTCTCTCTCTATCTCTCTATCTATCTATCTATCTATCTATCTATGTATCTATCCCAGACTGCTCTACTCTATCTATTGACATATTAATTAAATTATATCTTTGCATTGATTTCTATCTGTATATCCGCTCGAATATCCAATTCAATTACCCCTTATTTTTATTTTATCTTTATTTTTTCATTTATTCATTTATATATTTTTTGTCTATAAGCAGACATTCTTCTCATTTAGCCTTTTACAGAAGTACCTCGTTGAAATTCACATGCCTATATATACGTGCAAAAACTGACTTTAAACAAACGCATAATTGCATGTATGCGTCAATGTTGGTATAATTGCACGTATGCGTCAATATTGGTATAATTGCATGTATGCGTCAATATTGGTATAATTGCACATATGCATCAATACTGGTATAAGTGCATGTATGCATCAATATGGGTATAATTGCACGTATGCATCAATGCTGGTATAAGTGCATGTATGCGTCAATGTGGGTAAAATCATTAAATGCACACATTTCGTTTTAAATATGCTTCTGAAAATAAGCGTGCGAAAACTCTTTTTAAACGAAAGAAGAAAAAATAAAATAAAATAAATAAATAAATAAATAGATAAAAAGAAAAAAATCTTTTTTTTTTTCTTTCATCTTTCAAATATATTTTCTTCATCGATTAAATCTAACTTTTCGTCAAATATATTTCAATTCTCTTGACCTGACCAATATTTTAAACGTTTTATTTCTTTTTTCTTATGTAAATCCGCTTCTTAATTTTCCCATTGTCTTAAAAGTTGTCTCTCTTTTTGTCTTGGTTTTTCTTTTAATGTTTTTTTCCTTCTTTTTTTTTTCTTTCTTTCTAGTGACATTTCTAATTACTTAATGTCTAAATCATAAAATCAAATTATATTTGGAGATGGAGATGAGAGAAGAACAAACGTTTTTTTGTTTTGTTTAAAGAGTGTAATCAATATAATTATTTTTAGTTTGAATAGGAAACGAAATGACTGTATCCACATATGTATACACTCAAAATACCACAAAGAAATTGGAATGTTTTCGCAAGTATCTGCAAGAATTATTTGATTAAAGATAAGTACACAGTAAAATGCACTGCATCTATCGATCTCAAACGGATCTTTCTTTCTTTCTTTCTTTCTTTCTTGATATATATATTCTTAAAATGTTTCTCAATTCCTCTCTTTACCTCTTTCGCTCCCCACCTCTCTCTCTCTCTCTCTCTCTCTCTCTCTACACACACACACATATATATATATATGATTTGTTCATATCTATCTATCTATCTTAGACTGTTCATTAGCATCCAGTTATCAATATATACATAAATATACATATATATATATATATATATATATATGTTTCTCATCAACTTCTATCAGTTTCTCTCTCTTTCTCTCTCTCTCTCTCTCTCTCTCTTTATACATATATATATATATATAGAGAGAGAGAGAGAGCGAGAGAGAGAGAGAGAGAGAGAGAGCTGAATGGTTAGAAGCTTGGCTTGGCGTTTGAGTCAACCGGGTTTCGATCCAAGTTACGGGAAGCTACTGTCTAGCCACACTGATGAGTTCTGATAGAACGAAACAGATCTGTCTGTGGATGACTATTGATATATATACTCCCCTACCCCCGTATGGTTTAGTTTTCTGGCAAAGAAGTAATCGTGTTGCCATTAGCGTATATTGCAAGCCTCTTCAAATATGAACTGAGGTCTCGATAGCCATTGAACAGATGTATGTAAACAATTGTAATGGTGATTCATAACCGTTTAAAATTTACCTCGTGGCTGAATGGTTAGGAGCTTGGCTTGGCGTCTGAGTCAACCGGGTTTCGATCCCAGCTACGGGAAGCTACTGTCTAGCCACACTGATGAGTTCTGATAGAACGAAACAGATCTGTCTGTGGATGACTATATATATATATATGGTTTGTTCATATCTATCTATCTATGTTTCTTAGACTGTTCATTAGTATGTAGTATCAATATATATATATATATATATATTCTTAATATGTTTCTCATCAACTGCTTCACTCTTAACTACTATCACTCTCTTTCTCTCTCTCTCTCTCTCTGTATATAAATATATATATAATCTTCTTCTTTTCTTGTTTGTCTTTTTTTTAAAATTTTTACTCCAAACCGACAGTCATCTGTTAGGGAAGTTGTGGAAACCACTTTACAGCATACCTAAGGGCTACTTTAGACACAATCATATTTTGTCAAGAGAATTTTATTTTGGTTTACACGTCTTTCTCCCGTTTCTCCTTTTTAATTTTCAGCTAAAAAATTTGACTTCAACGCCCCCTTCATTCTCGTTGTCATAATTATTCCATTTTCTTCTTTAGTTTTTCTTTTATTGATAACATTCCAGAAGTATCTTAACCACTGACCCCACTGCTATAATATTATTTTTGTGAAGAAGACATATGAAGGGATGGGAACAAAAGAGAGATATGGTTGTATTCTCTAAACTTAAAAATGAATAATAAATAAATATAATTAAAAGAAATAATTTAGATGACACTTACATTTCAGGTCATTCGTCTTCTCCTTTTCTAACTTCTCCGTTTATTAAATTTTTTCTTCATATCACAGCCAATCAAATGACAGTAAGTCTATAAATCTCTCGTACTCTCCTCAGATTTCCCTGTCATCATTTCATCTTTTTTTGTAAATCGTATAGTTTCTGGATCTCTAACATTTCCCCTTCTCATTTTGAGTCATATTTGTAACTGTTCATAGTGTTCTAATTATTATAAACAGGACATCAATCTTTACAGAGACGGGCTAAAGAAATGGGCCATTTTGATAAGGTTAAATTTGCTTTAATTTTAAGATAGAAACTGTTCGACTGTGTAGCTTTTATAAGTGTTTTCATTCCAGATTGAAGTTTAAGTTGTTGCGTTCACATGACCAGGAATGCAGATTCTCTTCTGAAAACATTATGATACTGAAAATCTGAGAGGGGGTGTCCTCGTGGTGTAATGGTTAAAGCGATGGACTGCGGAATCGAAGTACGCGAGTTCGTACTCCAGTCGCGCTATTACATTCACTTTCGGGCAAATACACTTGGGGAAAGGTATGAACCTCCTTATTCTCCCAGCTATGAGGTAAATAGTACCACTAATGTTCTTCTAGGAGAATGGCTTCGGCATTAAATAACCTAAAAAAAGTTGATATGCCATTTAACAAAGAAGCCAAAGAAGGAAAATCTGATTTGCAAAGATTATGCTCTTTATACATATATCAAATATATATGACTTGTTAACATTTTTAAATGAACTTAAATTCATTCTTTTGCACACAATTAAAATGTTTCCAAGAATTGCAATGCTATCTCTAACAATTCGTTTAAACATCAGTTATTTGTCAATACACAGTTAAATGATTAAACAGTCCTATTTCTAACAACTCAATTTAGCATAAGTCATTTAATTGTATTTAGTTTAACTGTCAAACAGTTCTATTTGACCCATAAATAGGACTCCTCAGGTGCTACCACTCTTGGCCAGAGTGGAACTGAAAGCAATGGCAATGAAAAGGTACTCCGCATTGCTCAAAGCTCCAGCATTCCTGCAGCCTCACCATCAGGTTGTTTAGTGTTATATCCAGGCTACTCATTGGGGGAGTCTTACTAAGTAGACTAAGCGTTAGCAAGTCTAGATCGTTGCACTAAGTTATTGTATAGTCAGCTTCAGTTAGTTTGGAACACAGGTCTTTGGCTAGTGTGATCCAGAACTTAGGACATTATTTCCTAAACATTTTCAGTTTGGAACACAGGTCATAGGTGATTTGGACCCACACCATCAGGTCATTATTTCCTTAGCTTCCGTTAGTCTGGAACACATACCTTTGGTTAGAGTGACCCAGAACTTGGGTCATTATTTTCTAAACATGTTCGTCTGGAACACGGGACTTTGGTTGGTGTGACCCAGAACTTAAGATATTATTTACTAAACATATGTTGGTCTGGAACACAGGTCATAGGTTATTTAGACTCACACCCTCAGGTCATTATTTCCTACACTTCAGTTGGTCTGGAACACAGGCCTTTGGTTAATCTGACTCAGAACATAGGTCATTATTTCCTAAACATCTTTTAGTTTGGAACACCGGCCATAGGTTATTTGGACCCACCCCTCAGATTATTATTTTCAAAGCTTCCGTTGATCTGAAATACTGGCCTTTAGTTAGTGGGGCCTAGAAATTAGGTCATTATTTCCTAAGCATTTGTTAGTCTCGAACACTGGCCATAGATTATTTAGACCCATGCCTCTGGTTATTATTTCCTAAGCTTCCGTTGGTCTGTAACACATGTCTTTGCTTATCAATTTAGCTTTTCTTATATTGGGACATATACCTATGAGTATTATTTACTAAACCTTTTTTGTCGGGAAAGCTGGTTTTATGTTATCATTCAATCAGCTTTTGATTATCTGGAACACAGGCCTTTGGTTATAGTTAACTAATTTTCTTAGTCTATGACTCGGGCTCTAAATTATTATTTATTATGGCTTTTTTGTTGTTGTCTGGGACACAGATCATAGGTTATCATTCACTCAGCTTTTTTAAGTTTGAAAAACTGGCCTTAAGTTATTGGAACACAGACCCGCGGTTATTATTTCCTTGGCTTTTGATAGACTGGAACACAGACTCGCAGTCATTATTTCCTTGGCTTTTGATAGACTGGAACACAGACCTGCGGTCATTATTTCCTTGGCTTTTGATAGACTGGAACACACGCCTCAAATACTTATTTACTGAGCCTTTCTTCGTCTGCAACAACGGTCTTAGATTTTCATTCCCTCAGCTTTTCTTTGTCTGAAACGTAGGTCTTAGGTTATTTATTCTTCTTTTCTTAGACTTAAACACACGTCTAAGGTTATTGAGACCCAAATCTGAGGTAATTTTTTCTTAAGCTTTTGTTATTCTGGCACATAGGTCTTAGTTCTTTGTTTACTAAGCTTTACTTCATCTTGAACATGATCCAAAGGTTGATCTTTGCTTATCCTTGCACACGGGTCTTTAGTGGTTATCTATTACGTTTTACTTAGTATGGATCATTGGACGTAGGTATCTATTTATTAAGTTTAACTTGGACTGATACACAGACCTCCGGTTGCTATTCAACAAACCTTTCTTTGTCTGCCACGCGGAACTTTTGTGGTTATCAACTAAGCTTTGTTTGTTCTGGCACATTGACCATCGGTGACTTTTTACAAAGCTCGGCTTAATCTGGTTTTTATTTATTAAGCCTTGCTAAATCTGGGACTCATGCCTTTGGTTCTTATTTACTAAGACTTGCTTTGTCTTGCACAAAGAATTTTGGTTACTATTTATTAAGATTGGTTTGGTCTGGCACCGTGGTATGATGTGGTTATATACAAAGTCTTGGTTACTGTAGCACACTTAACACAGATTATGATTGACAAACCTTTTTTAGTCTGGCACAGAAATCTCAGGTTGTTTGATATAGTCGTTGTTCATAAGTGGTCACATATCTAACTATTGAGTGAGTTCATCGCTGCATAACTTTCGTTGCAGGTTGCTTAAGACCCATTTTTATTGTAAAAGGTGAAATTAAGATCTGAATACACGGAGTCGTTTTTAATGTATTGGTTAAAGTCTTAGGAAATAAACACGACGACCAGAGTTCAAATCCTGGACAAGACTGTTTACATTTCAGCAGAGCGCTAATACACTTGCGAAAGGAATGAATCCAACTATTCAACGTCCAGCTACGGGTAAAATTGTAGGGCAGACTAGGATCTTTAGCCTTGGTATGGCAACCGGTCGAGGAGAGGAAAAATTCTGAAATCAAACATGTTTAAACTCTGTTTAAAAATGTCCTGATGTCGCATCGTACGGTCGGTTTCGTTTCAATAATTTTGTTTAATGGCATATCAACCTCCGTGCGATTGGGTAGGTAAATATATACATGAATATCAAAATTCGAAAGATGATTTCCTGTTTTCAGATATGGCATTCTAGTTTTATAATAATGACTTAGGAGAACGATTTATGGGCTAGTCAGTCGCGTTTTCACCAGTGAATATATCAATCAGCTTCATTCATCGGGTTCCCCGTCGATCAAGGCAATAGATTACGTATTGTTTTAAATTATATACTGTACAACATATATATTCATAATCATTTTAAACAGAAAAACACTTCATAGCTAGTTGACCTATCAATTTTTTAGGCGCCAATGTATTAAATTATTTCACAATACTTTTAAACAGGTAAAAAGTAAGTAAAGTTGACGACCGTGGTCGAGGGCGACCATAAGGCTCCCTTTCAAATGGCTACCACACCGAGGTGTAGGGGAGGGAGTTACTCCTTTCCCTGGATTGATACTTTACCCTTGATACGTACCTTATATTGCTGAGTGTTAGGCAAGGAAGTATCAACCACCATTTTTAAAGTCTTTGGTATGACGCGACCGGGGATTGAACCCAGGTTTCCCGGACTATTGGCGATCACTCTACCCACTCGAACAATTAGTCAATATGCTTAATTGCAATATAAAACACCAGATAGTTTATTTCAATATAGAAGGTGCGCTGAGCGTAACGGTTAGCGTCATAGGAAATGGAATCGGCCATCCAATTTCAAATCTTTAACGAGACTGTTTGTGTTTCACTTCGCACCAATGCCCTTGGGAAAGGCATGGATCCCATTCTTTTCCTCCTAGGTTAATAGTAGTACAGACTGTACGCTTGATCGTAGAAAAGACAACCAGTCTAAGAGAAGGAAAATTGCGAAGGAGCTGGGTAAATACATGAAATGTTTCCAGAGCCAATGAATCCATTTATTTCCAAATAATTTAAGAAATTTTCATTTCTTATATTTTTTGCTGTTTTGAAATAATTTAAAAAAGATATTACTCTTTATTCCTTGCTCCGAGTGGCAGGGAGCATACCTTGTGTAATTAGACCACCACAAGACACTTCTGGTGAGAAATGGGCAAATGTTTATGCATGCATTTACCAACCTCTCAGCACCAGGTCAATTTTTTAAATGCAGGTTAACAGTTAATAATTTTTCTTCTCCTAGACTGTTTGCCATACCAAAGGGTGAAGAACCAAGCCTGCACAACTATTTGCCCACAGCTAAAGCGAGAATAGATAGATTTATATTTTCCTCAAGGATATAGTGCTATGCCAAAATGCAAACAACCTGGTCTATGGTTTGACCTCGGGTGGCTGTAATCCATTTGCAGCGACGGCCACCTCCTCCTGCTCTCATATCTATATAGTAAGTGAGATCTTCAAGTAATGTATAAAATGACATTGTCTAATACCAAATTTAATTCTAAATGTTGTATAGTACACTGTGTCGTTATTAACAACGAGGAACACGTATGAATATAAAAATATAAGATTATATTTTTATTTTCGGTGATGATACTTGTGTGGAGCAGAGAGCAATCGCAGAGAGTTCACGCACACGGAGGGGCTGTCTGGAGACGAACGAGCCAGTGAACAACTGACTTTAGCCGAAATTCGGGAACTAACATAGTCTACAACTCTCACGTGACCTGCAGCAATTCCTCTTTTTCGTTAACCATGGTTATGCCTACATCTCACTTCTTTGCTTTTCATTGGTTATGTTGTCTGTTTCCCATTGGCTACTTGCCCAAGCCCAGTTCTGTGGCCGTACGCATCTGCCACTATCACTGAATTCAACGACGCCCACTGTTCGGTGATTTTCCGATATCTTCGACCGGATGCACCTGTTTTCAACGTAACAACTCTGGGCATGGTGACATTTCGGCAATCACCTTGTTGATATTATCCTTGAGCGGATATAATCCTGTCAACATCCTCTAATACACGGCACCTGTGCACATGATGACATTTCGGTGATCACACCGGTCTTATCAATCTGTAACAACATCCACCGTATTCATATCCGCAGGTCACGTTAATATATTACACAAATTGATGGAAATAAAAGCTTACTTTGATTGTTTACCTTATTAATTGACTTGGCGTTTCCTTTTTTTGTGTTTTAAATCTTAAATTTTACGATTTTATTATTTTCAAAAGTTAACATTAACTCAATGAAAAAAAATCAAGAAAGCATAAAATTAAAATCTTTTAGACTGAAAAACTGACTGATTCAATTTTAAAGCTGTAATATAAACATTCATTTAAATCAAATGATAATTACAAAAGGTACGAATCAAATTCGTCTCGTGGAAATAAGTCCTATATATATATACATATATATATATATATATATATATATATAGGACTCATAATCCTCCTATATACGAGGATCATAAAATAAGTTTCCAGACTTTTTTCGTATGGGCACTTTTATTGATAGTACACACATGAAACTCTAGTTCCCTTCAAAGCAATTTCCTCCGGCTGCAATGCACTTGTTGTACCGTTCTAACAACTTCTAGAAGGCCCCATGGAAGTCCTCTTGTGTGAGCGTGTCAATCACCTTCGTCACAGCTTCTTTCATCTCCTCAATTGTCTCATAACGACAGCCTCTGAGCTTAGGGAATAACCAAAAGTCACAGGGACCAAGATCTGGACAATAGGGAGGCTGAGGAACTGTCTTGATGCCCATCTTGGTCAAATAGTCTGTGACAAGGACGGAGCTGTGGACTGGTGTATTATCCTGGTGGAAATGCCACTGACCCGATTTGAAGAGTGCTGGCCTCTTCTGACGGAATCTCTTCCTGAATTCCTTTAAAACCTCAACATAGTAACCCTAACGCTAACCCTTTGGCCAATCAACTCTGGTCTATTGGCTTGCATTTTCGAAATCCACCAGCTGTGACAATCAGGCTTTAGTAGGGTGTATTCCAATTGCTGCTGTAGCTGTTCATTTGAACCTGAAATCATAAAAATTGGTTTGTCATCTCATAAGACGTATAGCAATAAGATACTGAATTTTCAAGAATCTACGACTATTTTAGATGCCTGTACAAAAAAGTCTGGAAACTTTTGAAAGGTTTTAATAAATGAGGTGAAATTTGCATAAAGAGTTGTCAATATGCAGTAGTTTACAGTTGAACCTTTTTCACAGATAACACTAATGACGTCAAATGTCAAAATGTTCATCTACACTGGCAAATGCGACCGGACCGTTTTCTTTACCTGAGTGTCAGTGTGTTTCCACTCGTTTGACTGTCTTTTCCATTCAGGTTCTTTGAAGAAAATTCCTGTTAAGCCCATTTCTAGAAATTTTCTTTAGTAAAACATGTTTCTTCCGTAAATTTCAAGAGTTTTCTTAAATTTCAACCGCCAGAAATTTGAAGCCAGGATTACTCAATTTATTTGCGGCCATTTTGAATAGCGTCTCCCACCTAAAACAAAAACAAAAATTGAGAGATTAAAATAATTTTTGTCATAATTCAATTTCTAACAAGATGCGGAGTTTGCATCTATGGAAAAAAAAGTCAAAAAATTATTTCGCAATCCATACACAATATATATATATATAAAGTATGTTTCAAAATTGATACATACCATTAATATGATGATGATTTATTACTGAGACAAGCGCAATGGCGTTCATTTGGAACACATCCAGTAAAAAATGTATCCTTTCAGCTAGAGATATGATACAATGCTTTTTTAATTGTTATTATATCAGCTTCCATGACATTTTTCGAGTTTCTTGTCTCAGTAATGAATCCTTATCATATTAATGGGTTGCATCTATTTTGAGACAGTTGTAAATGATTTTGTCTGCAAAAAAGTAGTGACACAAAATATTTTCCCCTCTTGTCCAAGGCATTATGGTAAGGGTATACTATTGTTGTATTTTGGCCTTTGACCCGGCCAAAAATGCCATTCCAAGGTGATGCACCGGAAGGAGGTGACACATTCTAATGGCAGTTATGAGAGGAAATCGTGTGGGCGGAAATTGGCTGATGAAATGGGACGAGCTAGAAAAATTCCCATGGTGCACTCATAGACTGATGCACAGGAAGAGAGTGACCTGTGAACTGCATAACAGTTATTTCCGCTTGATGACGATCAAACATGCGATTTCAAAGATCGAGTGGGCGATCGAGTGGACGTTGAACTATTATATAACTCAGTCAAGACAGAAGTCGAGACAGTTCGAGTTCCAGTTACAGTTGGAGTGGGAGTTATAGACGAGATGTGGTAGGGAAAGCCACACCCGGCCGAGGGGGCCCTCGGGAACCCCGATGGAGTTTGGGGAGCAGAGAAGTTGCTGATAAGATGCAGTAAAGAAAGCCAGCACCCAGCAGGGTGGACCCCAGGGCCTCCGGTTGAGCATCTGGAGAACGAGAAAGACAACGTTGACGGCCATAAGAGTGGAGTTCAAAATATTGAAGTTTCTGTTCGGTCTCCAACACCCTCTCACACGCAAACCTTGAGTAACCCTAGATCGAACCCTTACAATAAAGTGAGAGGTTTATTTTGTTAAAGAAGTCTTCCTGCGTCCGTCTTTATTATTCTGTCGTTATGATGCTGTAGATGACAATATAACACTATTTCCAAATATGAAAAAAAATCCCAAAAAAACTTGAGGAGTTATTAGTAGTTACATGGATCCCATATATATTGAGATATCCTATACATTAGTATCATAATAATATATATATATATATATATATATATATATATATATATATATAATTGCATATGTTATAATTACATATATATATATATATATAGTAAAATTTATATATATATGATTATATATGTATATATTTATACATATATTATAATTATACATAAATTTATCTATATAGTTGTAATTATATTCATTACTATATATAAGTAAGTAAAGTTGGCGACCATAGTCGAGGGTAACCCGAAGGCTCCCTTTTCGATAGCTACTACACCAATGTGTAGGGGAGGGCGCTACTCCTTTCCTGGATTGCTCTACTTTACCCTTGATCCGTACCTTATAATGCTGAGTGCTAAGCAAGGAAGCATCAAGTACCATTTTTTGAGTCTTTGGTATGACTCGACCTGGGATTGAACCGAGGTCTCCCGGGCCATTGGCGAACACTCTAACCCCTAGGCCAATGTCCGGTTTTTATTACTATATATACTTTTAAGTAAAGTTGGTGACCGTAGCCGAGGGCGACCCGAAGTCTCCTTTACAATAGCTACTACACCGAGGTGTAGCGGAAGATTTTTTTTCCTTTCCCTGGACTGCTCCACTCTATCCTTGATCCATACCTTATTATGCTGAATGTTAAGTAAGGAGGCATCAAGTACGATTTTTTGAGTCTTTGGTGTGACTCGACCTTGGATTGAACCTGTTATTATAATTATACATATATTATGATTACATTTTTATATAATTATAATTTTGTATAAAATTTCATATATATTCTAATCACATATATATATTTATAAATATAATTATATACATAACTACACACACAGGAATATATAATTTTATTCGTATATAGAAATAAATATATGTGTTTGTGTGTGTGTGCGTTTATCAAGTCAAAAAGATAATTATTTTCATGTGTCAACGGTTCGCTTTTTTAAAGCATTTTTTTTTTGAATACCAGTATTTCGTTCCGTTTTATTTGGGGTGTGCAGGGCCTCGAAAACTTATAAATCTAATTTTAATTCTAACTTGGCTCGCGAAGCCTATTTTTTTTTAAGACGTTGACCATTAGGTCACTTACATTTCTCTTTGTGTAAGATTCGTTGCTGAATGATTAACAATATAAACACACAATCTATAGAACTACTTGTTGCCTGAACAGCTGATTGAAGTATATTTATTTAATTAATCTACATAACTATTTGTACCTACCAAAACGTACTAACAAAGCTCTACAATCAATATAAAATCTAAGTTACATTGATGTTTCGACATTAAAAAATACATGTCAGAATTGATAACAGGAATGAAGAACAATGAAAAAAAAATTAAGAAATAACTTTTCATTTGAACTATCAGAGTAAAAATATCAACAGCTCAAAAGATGAAGTAAAGGCTAAGTTTATAGGCATTATAAACGCTTTTTGAGACTCCTGTTGACTTTATATATATATATATATATATACGCTCCCCCATGGGGGTTGAGCAATCTGGTGCTCGCATCATGCAAAGCTCTTCGAAAGAATAAAAATGTAAAAAAACGGCTGCTGCTGCGGTTGCTACATAGATACCTTAAAAATTCCCTTAGCCAACGTGGTACTCTTGTTGGCCGTGCGGTCTGAGACTTAGTCTAACGTCCTACGTGTCTAGCCACTCTGAAGAGTTCTGATAGAACGAAACAGTCGGTCTGTGGATGACAATATATATATATATATATATATATACACTCCATGAGTCGGAGTGCTGAACTGAATTGCTCGAAATCGAACTGTTTTGACGTCTACACTGTGTGTTTATGCTGAACTGAATTATCTGAAATAAAACTGTTTGACATTTAACTTTGTGTATTGCCCAGTCGGCTGGGGCTGTAGAATATACTGACTGCACCTCTGCAGAGGACTAAGACCCCTCTAACGAGTATCCTAGATATGACACTAAACAATCTGATGGTGAGGTTCCAGCAGTGCTGGAGCTTTGGGGAATACGGAGTACCCCTTCATTGACATCGCTCCCAGGTCCACTCTGGCCCGAAGTAGTAGCATCTGATAGGGCCCTATCTATGGGTTAAATAGAACTAACAGCATACTTATGCTAAACTGAATTGTTTGAGTAAACTGAATAGCTTGAAATAGAAATGTTTTTGACAATTAAACCGTACTTACATTTAAACTGCGTGCTTATGCTTAAGTGAATTATTTGAAATAAAATTGTTTTCCGACATTAAAACTGTATTTACCCTAAACTGAATTGTTATATATAACTGCTTGAATAGTTTGATATAGAAATGTTTTTGACAATTAAACTGTGTACTAATACTAAACTGAATCGTTTTAAATAGAACAGATTATTTACATAAAAATGGATTTGGCGTTAAATAATCTACAAAGGTTGATATGCCATAAAACCCACCAAACCAAACCATCCATCAGTAGGGACTCTTCCCGGGACGTATTGGTTAACGCACAAAATTTCGACATCGTAGTAAGCGACTTCGAACTCCAGACGCGTTTTTATGTTCAATTTTGTATGAATACCCTTGGGAAAGGTATGAACCCACTTATCCCCGACCGTTACTGATCAAATTGTACCACTACTGTTCTGGAAGGATGGCTTTGCTATTAAATAAACCCTGAAGTTTGAGATACCATAAAAAAGAAACCAAACCCTCTTTATTGAGATTAGGGTAATCGGTTCAATATATTCTTGACCATATTCCTGTCTCAGAAGTAACTTCCTAGTCGCCGACTGCATTTCTACACCCATCCGCTAACGTGTGAACGGAATATGACATTAAACCTTCTAATGGTAACGACCCGAACCTGAACCCTTGTGGAATGTGGAGTACCCCTTCATTAACATTACACTTTGGTCCACTTTGACCCGGAGGGGTAAAATCTGTTAGGTGTTGCATACTCACATAATAAATATGCTTATATACACATCTACATATATATGCTGGATACATACCGACGCAATGATAACAGACGCAGTAATAAACGACGCATGAAGGACAAAGACGCAATGATAAACGACGCATGAAGGAAGGCACAGGAAGACTTCTTTAACAATATTTTACCTCTCACTTTATTGCAAGGGTTCGAAAGGGTTGTTCAAGTGTTGCATGTGAGAGGGAGCCGGAGACCGAACATAAACTGTAATATCTTGACCCCACTCTTATGACCGTCACGTTGTGTCTTTCTTGTTCTCTAGGACTGCCCAACCGAGGACCTAGGGACTCACTCTGCCGGATGCTGGCTTTCTTCATTGCATCTTATCAGCATCTTCTCTGGACCCCAAACTTCATCGGGATTTCCGAGGGCCCCCTCGTTCGGGTGTGGCTTTCCCTACCACATCTGGTCTCTAGCTGTCTGGAATTCTACTGGCAACTGCTTCTTGGACTCGAACTCAACTGAGTTAAATAATAATTCAACGCCCACACGATCGCCCACTGGATCTTTGAAATCGAATGTTTAATCGTCATCAAGCGGAAATAACTGTCATGCAGTTCAGAGGTCACTCTCTTCCAGTGCCTCAGTCTGTATTGGCACAGTGGGACCATCACCTTGTCCCATATTATAAGCCTTAATCCGCCCACGCGATCTCTTTCGATTACTGGCCATTGGAATGTGTCACTTCCTTCCGGTGCATCACCTTGGAATAGCATTTTTTGGGGGCCGGGTCGAAGGTCAAAACATAACAAAGGGACCTATCTATAGGTAAAAAAAGTACTGTTTAATCATTTAACTGAGCTAAAAGAAATGGCTGATGATAAAAAAGAAAAAAAATTATGTCGTCGTAGGAAATGGAATCGGTGATCCGAGGTCATATCCTTGACTAAGCTGTTTACGTTTGATTCTGCGCGCGTACAGTTGGGAAAGACATCTCTTTCTCCCCCTAGACTATGGGTAAATATTAGCGTTAGTAAAGCAACTAATCTTGGAAATGAAAACTCGGAATTTAAACCAGTTGTACTCCACATAGAAATGACTTTTGTCACACCCTGCCCGTGGCTGGATTAATACATTAACAAATTTAAAATTAACCATATGACACATCCTGCCCATTGATGTCGATTGGGTAAAATACATATCTACCTACCAGGATAGAGAGCTCCGTGTTCTCTACTATTTACTGATATCTCGATGGAAGCTGTAGATATGATGGATTCATGCCTTTCTTAAAGGTCCAAGAGTGAACTGAAATGAAAACTAACCGCGTCCAGAATTTTAATGGCTCATTCGGCTGGAACTGCAGAATACACCGACTACATCTCTGCAGAGAGGTAAGACTCTTTGGAAGAGTGTCTTGGAAATTACACTAAAAAAAATCTGATAGTGAGCTTGGGTGGATGCAGAGTACCCTTAATGCCATTACTCAGGAGTAGCAGCACCTGATAGAGTCCTATCAATGGGTTAAATAGAACATAACAGTGTACTCTTGCTAAACTGAATTGTTAGAAATAGAACGGTTTTAACATTTAATAGTGTAAATGAAAAACCGTACTTATGCAAAATTGAATTTTCTGAAATAGAACTGTCTATATGTTGTTATATAGCCGTAATACAAACACAAGTGGAAACATAATCAAACATGATTTCGGAACTTCATTGAACGAACGAATACACTTCTTTATAAAAATATAATCTCTCACACTTTATTTTCGAAAGGGTGATATTTTGTGTGTGTGAGAAATGAGTGGAGACAGACGGACTGACTGCTATATTGACCCAGCAGTACTTCTTTCTCATCTTGGCTGTGTTGCTCAGCCGTGGGTCACTGAGAGCCCAAAGCCCTCAATCTGCAGCTAGTTCTCAATTCGGCATCCCATCTCCAACTAAGTTGAACTGTCTGGGCACCTGGTTATATTATTGTCTACCGTACACCTGCTTCCACTGTTCTTCCGCCTATTTACACTGGTGCATCTCTTGAATGACGGCTCGGTCGAGGGTCAATATATAACATATGTATAAGAATGAATTTGGCATTAAATAACCAACAATGGTTGGTATGCCATAAATCTAAAGCAAACCAAACCAAGAAATTTAACCTAGCCCAATAATTTTGATGGAATGCATAAATCTCGCCCAAACTCGAAGAAAATTCGATAGCATAAATTGTGTCAGGAATTTTTAAAGCAATTGATTTTGATAGTCTCCAACCAAATTCTAAAACCTGATTCTGATTGTCTCCAACCAAATTCTAAAACCTGATTCTGATAGTCTCCAACCAAATTCTAAAACCTCACCCATAAATAGACACACACACATACACACACACACTTGGATGAACAAACCCTCAACAGAAATGCTGACTTTTCCCAATAGCAACAATCGAACCCACACTACTCTATCAAATATTCCATTACCAACAGAAATATCTTGCCCAGTCGGCTGGGGCTGTAGAATACACCGACTGCTTCTTTGCAGAGGAGTATGACACCCGCCCCCGCAACAAATTTCTTGGATATGACATTAAACAATCGGATGGTGAGGTTCCAGTAATGCTGGAGCTTTGGGAAATACGGAGACTCCTTAATTGCCATCACTCCTGGGTCCCCTCTGGCCGAGAGTGATAGCACCTGATAAGGGTCCTATCTATGGGTTAAATAGAACTCAAACGTGGTTTCTTGACTTTACTGTTTTTTGCATTTAAACTGCGTATTTATGCTTAACTGAAGTGTTTAAAATAGAACTGTTTAGACATTTAAACAGCGTAGGTATGCTAAACTGAACTGCTCGAAATAGAACTGTTTTGGCCTGTAAACTGTGTAATTATGCGAAACTTATCTGAAATTATCTGAAATAAAACTATTTTGACATTCAACTCTGTATTGTTAAAACTCAAACTTTAACTTGCAGTTGGTTGGTGCAGTAGAATACACCGACTGCATCTCTAGACAGGTTAAGACCCCCCACCAAAGAGTGTCCTGGATATGACAATAAACAATCTGATGGTGAGGTTCCAGTGATGCTGGAGCTTTGGAGAATACGTAGTATCCCTTCATTGCCATTGCTCCCTGGTCCACCCTGGCCCGGAATAGTAGCACTTGATAGGGCCCTATCTATGGGTTAAATAGAACTAACTGCATACTTATGCTAAACTGAATAGTAGCTTGAAATAGGAATGTTTTTGACAATTAAACTGTGTACTTACATTGAAACTGCGTGCTTATGCTAAACTGAATTGTTTGAAATGGAACAGTTTCTGACATTGAAACTTTACTTACACAAAACTGAATTGTTTAATATAGAACTTTTAGCTGCATTAGAACTGTTTGACTAATCTGAATAGCTTTAAATAGAAATGTTTTTGACAACTAAACTGTGTACTCATATTGAACTGAATTGTTTGAAATAGAACTGATTATTTGTAAGAAAATGGATTGGGCGTTATAAGGTTGATATGCCATAAAAACCCAACCAACCAGCCAACCAAACAGAAATATCACTTGAAATAATATGCGAATGATTGTACAAGTAACAAACATTGCTCACAACGAACGAATGACACTTAAACGTCTTCGGTATCCAATAACCCAAAGATTGATAACCGCTAAATCCAACCAACCAACCTGGCTTGCCGATATTATGAAGTAGTACCCCACACTCCTCAGATCGACATAACCGGAGTCATATCATTGGATGCAAGTTAGTGTTTTACCTAGGATTCCTATTTTTGGGTGGCGGGGGCCGTCTTGCCTTAGTGCAAAGAATGCTGTCCGCTATTTTTTTTTTTTTTGTGATTGTCGACCAACCGTCTCATGCTTGATTTATACATCTGATATGCCAGGGGTTAAAGTAGAATATGAGGGTGGGCTGAAAAGTTCAGAGGCTGAAAAATTCATATGAGCACGTCATATCTTCTGTTGATGACTTTTTTATCAATGGGATCCAAGCACTGCAACACCGATTGAGGAAGTGCGTGAAGTGCAACGAGGTCTATGTTTAAAAATACTCATGAGAGTATCTTGGTCAGCTTATGAACTTTTCAGTTGACCCTCGTTGTTGGTAAACAATGAGTACGGACAACAATGATTCCCTGCGTTCAAATCTCACCGAGAGCTAATATGTTATTTTGTCACTGATACGCACAGTTTCTCGCTGTTGAGGAGAGGGCCACCCGAATGAGTTGAAATAAACATAATTAAAAGATGGAAGATAATACCCGTCAAACTAATAAAAATAAAATAACAATAGCGATATTATTTTTTTTGACAAATAATACCAAGTTAAACATATTTAGAGTTTCAGTTTCTTTGTTTAATGGCATATCAACCTTCATATAATATTTAATGGCAAACCCACACTTGTTGAATGACAGTAGGGGTACTATTCAATTCATTAGTCTAAAAGTGGACGTTATCGACGGCTCGGGTTCGAACACTCTAACTACAATGTCACAGTTCATCACGAGAGCCATTAAACTACGGGAGACTGATCACTAAACACATTTAAAAACGAGTGCACGATTTAACCATTTACTTAAAATTTCAATTAAAAATATTAAAGAAATATTTACCACACATTGAAAAGATTTTTTAAAAGTTGTAAAAGAAAATTTTGTAAAAATATGTCTTCCATTATTCAATAAATATGTAGAAGAAGAAGAAGAAGAAAAAGAAGAAGAAAGAGAGAGAGAGAGAGAGAGAGAGAGAGAGAGAGAGAAAGTAGCAGCTAAATTTAGCTCCGTTTCCGGCTCTTGTTTAACGTCACTTCCGGCAGCGTTTTTGCCTTCACGCTAATGGCGTGTCTAGTTTCACGGTGTCGTTTCATTCAATTTCCGCTCGAGATCGAATGTCAGCCATATTTGCTTTCACGGAACGCTTCACTGGACAAGCTTTGGATTTCTTTACTTATAAATCCTAATAGCCTTTCAATTAATTTCGAACTTGGAAGTAATGTTAGAACAAAATCATCTTGTTTCATGTTTGGGGTCATTAGTTCTTTACACGTCGTGCCATACAGCGGCTTGTTAAGATGAAATATGCATATATGTGTGCGCATGCGCGCATTCTAACGAACAGAAACATACACGCACACGAACATTCACACGTGTGTATCTGTTGATGGATAATAAACGAGAGATAATTAAAAGAGAAGTACAGACACGCACGCACACCCTCACACACACACACACACACACACACACACACACACACACACACACATATATATATATACACAGAGAGAGAGAGAGAGAGAGAGAGAGAGAGAGAGAGAGACTAGCAGACAGACACTGAAAGACAGAGGGATAGATACAGTGAAAGATACAGACGAACTGTAATAAAGTAATAAAGATATAAAAATATATCTATCCAATTTTTATTTCTTTTTCTGTTAAAGATGCACAAACATACACTCATACGTACGCATGGACATTTGTACGTGTGTGTCAACGAATGATAATGGACACACACACTCGCACACAATTATACACAAACATATGTATTTACACTATATCTATAATATATAATATGTATATTATGCAGTTTATATATATACATATATATATATATATATATATATATATATTATAAACCACACACCACACACACACACACACACACATACATACATACACACACATATTTATATATATATATATAGAGAGAGAGAGAGACAGAGACAGACAGACAGAGATTGGGAGCGTGTGTGAGAGAGAGAGAGAGAGCTAGAAAATATTATGTAAAAAATCATATGTATATATATATATATATATATATATATATATATATATATATATATATATATATATATATATATTTATTTATATGCTGCTGATAGAAACAAAACTGATCATTCAATAATCTGAGCCAATAATTTACTTTATTGATTGGTTGGTTGGTTGGTTGATTGGGTTTTATGGGAGATCAACCTTTGTAGGGTATTTCATGCCAAAACCATCTTTATACAAATAATCAGTTCTATTTCAAACAATTCAATTTAGCATGAGTATACAGTTTAATTGTCAAAAACATTTCTATTTCAAGCAATTCGATTTATTCAAACAGTTCTAATTCGGCTAATTCAGTTTAGTATAAGTATAGATTTTGTTTACCCACAATAAAATATTAAAACATTTCTATATTAAACAATTCAGTTTGTCGTAAGTAAAGTTTCAATGTCAAAAACAGTTCCATTTCAAATAATTTAGTTTAGCATAAGTACACAGTTTAATCGTCAAAAACGTTTCTTGTTCAGTTTAGTCAAACAGTTCTAATTCACGCAATTCAGTTTAGCATAAGTATGCAGTTTATTTTTACTTAATCCATAGATAGGTGCCCATGGTGTAATGGTTATCGTCGTAGGAAATGGACACGGCGACACGAGTTCAAATCCTGGACGAGACTGATTGCATTTCACATAGCACTAATACCCTTGGGAAAGGTATGTATCAAACTATTCTCCCTCCAGTTACGAGTAAAATAGTAGGTCAGACTAGGTTCTTCAGCCTTGGTGAGGCAACTAGTCTAGGAGAAGGAACACTCTGAATTCAAACCTGTTAAACTCCGCTTAAAACAAGTGACCTAGTGTCATATCCTGCACGAGTGGAGAGGTTGGGTAAATATGTATACGAAGGAGTGAAGTACTGGAATAAGTATTTAATTGTCTTCTTCGTTACACAGAGAATTTGCACGAGTCAGCGTGGGGGATGATAGAACAAAATTATCTTTCGCTAACATATTGAACTGGAAATTACGTTATTCACGATGAGTATCTTAAATGTTTCGCAATAAAATACCAGATTTTGATGTGCTACTTTTTCGGTGTTATAGATATAAACAGACATAATGAGAATTTTAGTAATAGATAGATAGATAGATAGATAGATATGAGCATAGATAGATAGATAGATAGATAAGAACAGACATAGATAGATAAATAGATAGATGGAGAGATATGAACATAGATAGATAGATAGATATGAACAGACATAGATAGATAGGTAGATAGATATGAACAAAGATAGATAGATAGATAGATAGATAGATATGAACAGACATAGAAGGATAGATAGATAGATAGATAGATAGATATGAACATAGATAGATAGATAGATATGAACAGACATAGATAGATAGATAGATAGATAGATAGATAGATAGATATGAGCAGGCATAGATAGATAGATAGATAGATATGAACAGACATAGATAGATAGATAGATAGATAGATAGATATGAACATAGATAGATAGATAGATAGATAGATAGATAGATAGATATGAGCAGGCATGGATAGATAGATAGATACACTGATCTGAACAGGCACATATAAATATATCGATTAATACATTGATAAATAGATATATAGGAGTAAACATAGATAGATAGATAGATACGAGCAGACATAGACAGATGGATATGTAGACAAATATGAACAGCCATATATATATATATATATATAGAGAGAGAGAGAGAGAAAGAGAGAAAGATATATATATATATATATATATATATATATATATATATATATATATATATATATTGTTAGACGAACCAGACATGCAGGACACTGCTGGAGAACCAGAGATGAACTCATAAGAGATGTACTCTTATGGATCCCCACACATGGCCGCGCAAAAGCAGGACGACCAGCTCGAACGTACATTCAGCAGCTATGTGAGGATACAGGATGTTGTCCTGAAGACCTACCTAGGGCGATGAACGATAGGGAGGAGTGGCGAGAGAGGGTCAGGGATATCCGTGCTACCAGCGCGATATGATGATGATGATATATATATATATATATATATATATATATATATATATATATATGATTAAGCGTAGATAATTGGTAGATTGATAGATAGATAGATAGATATAAGTAAACAGCTAGCTACCTAGCTAGATATATAGATTTTTAAAATGAGGTTTAGCTCGACACAAATTCCACTTAATTATTATTCACATTTAACTTGAAATTTGAATTTACATTATTCTCTAAGTTGATATATCTTAAGTGTATTGCTTTAAGAGAAATCTTATTAGGAGGCGCTATTTTTCTGGGCTACTGCTAAAAAAAAAAAAAAAGAAAAAAAGATTACGTCCGGACCGAAGAAAGATCCAACAAAATTATTATCCAGAAAATAGAAATTTCTCTCTTGTGAATAGTAAGAAGATATATGTACTTACTTACCTTTACCACATGAGCAAGATGTTGCATAAGGCCAATATTTATGAAGAGTAAAATATCTTTTATTTAAGGGTTTTCTTTTTCCTTGACCAGTTGCTATGCCAAGGTTTAGGAACTCAGACTGCTCTGCTCCTTATATTTAAGAGAATATAGACTAAATAGAAATGTGTAATTGGTTGGTTTTATGACATTTTAGATAGATAAATACTTGTAGTTTATAAGCCTTTTTGAAAATTTATGAACATTTGAGGCACTATAATTTTAAATGTAATGAAAAACATGGATTTCTACTGAAACTATTTATTATTTATATACATTATTATCTGCAGGTAAAGCTGTAATTATCTTTTAGAAGAACGTGTGTGAAGAGTTGGAATTACTTATATCATTATATCAATAAAATATCAATAAGATTATATTAATATATAGCTTAACAATTAAACATAATATTATACCTGTTTTGCCAAAAATTATATCCAGAAAAAAATGATTTTTTATATAAATTTCTATGTTGAACAATATCAATATTGAAGTGAAACGTGGTCGTATAAAGCAATATCAAAATAACTCCATTTTTGGAAGTAAATATCTATTTCATATGAGGAATAAAATAAAACTGGAGACAGACCACATTTTTTTGTCAGAGCATTTGATGCACCCAAATATATATATATATATATATATATATATATATATATATATATATATATGTGTGTGTGTGTGTGTGTGTGTGTGTGTGTGTGTGTGTGTTTTCAGATGTGTTTTCACGTTTAAAAAGACAGTGTTCATACACAGTTCTGTGTATAAGCCTAAAATCTTTTATAGACAGGAAATTTTTCTTCGAAAAAATTATCGTCCAATATAGTAAGTTGGCGACCATAGTCGAGGGTAACCCGAAGGCTCCCTTTTCGATAGCTACTACACCAATGTGTAGGGGAGGGCGCTACTCCTTCCCTGGATTGCTCTACTTTACCCTTGATCCGTACCTTATAATGCTGAGTGTTAAGCAAGGAGGCATCAAGTACCATTTTTTGAGTCTTTGGTATGACTCGACCTGAGATTGAACCCAGGTCTCCCGGGCCATTGGCGAACACTAACAACCAGCGAATCTGTTGCGGTTGCCATTGTAAGAGTGGTTCATGCTGTTATTGACACTTCTATTTAGAGGGGAGTGGATCATTATTATAATTATCTCTGTTGTATCACTTATTTGGTTGATTAGGTTTAGCGTTAAGTACGAATTTAGTCATTGCCAAATTACCATCCATTTTGAAATTGAATTGGAAACTGCTTTCTTCTCTAAGTTTGAATATATATTTTTTATTGCAGAAGTAAAAGACTTGCAATGGTGTGCTGTTATACATATTTTTATTTCTAAATGAATAGGTTCACAAAGAGGTTTATACACAAGGTCTCAATACCAGGATATCACCCCTCAAAAGCAACATTAAAATACCAGAAAATAGAAAAATAAATGTGTTTAAACACCAAAAAGATCAAAGCAATTGATATATATATATATATATATATATATATAGAGAGAGAGAGCGAGAGACAGAGACAGGAATATGATGAGAATTCTAATAGAATATCCATTATTGAGATGTTTTTAGCAATTTTTACATCCCATATCAAATATCAAAGACAAAAAAGAAAAAGAATTAAGAAACAAAATATAAACACAAAAAAGCAAACCTAGCCCTCCCCCAAAAAACAGTTTACGCTCATACTTTTTGTGTAGTTATTTTCTAAGGAGTGTGTTTTTTTGTACATAGTCCTATCGAATCATTTCAAACAGATATATTAAACCCATGATACCTGTTACAAGTACAAAAACTGTGTGTCAGAGTGGAACTTAGAGTAATGGTAATTAATTGGTTCTTCTCACGCTCTAGATTTCCAGAAGTGGATACTTATTTTCGTTTCATACCTAGAACAATATTAATAATGAAAGAAGCTTACTTCCGTCTCTAATCTGTGATTTAATATTTTACTTTGAGTATAGATTGTAAATGATTGTGTAGCGCCAATCAGCTATATCAAGCATTATCTCGATTTTAATCCTAATTGATTGACTGATTGATTTTAATTGTGGTACTAACATGTACCGTCCCTCTTGGTCAATATGAACCTGAGAGTAATGATAATAAGTAAGTAAAGTAAAGTTGGCGACCATAGTCGAGGGTAACCCGAAGGCTCCCTTTTCGATAGCTACTACACCAATGTGTAGGGGAGGGCGCTACTCCTTCCCTGGATTGCTCTACTTTACCCTTGATCCGTACCTTATAATGCTGAGTGCTAAGCAAGGAAGCATCAAGTACCATTTTTTGAGTCTTTGGTATGACTCGACCTGGGATTGAACCCAGGTCTCCCGGGCCATTGGCGAACACTCTAACCCCTAGGCCAATGTAGGGCCCAATAAATGTCCTGGATATGACACAAAACAATCTGATGTTGAGGCTTCAGTAATACTGGAGCTTTGGGGGATGAGGAGTACTCCTTCATTGTATTAACTCCCTGGTCAACTCTAGCCCGGAGTGGTAGCAACTGATAGGGTCTTATCTACGGGTCAAATAGAACTGTTTGTCATTTAAACTGTGTACTTATACTAAATTAAATTGTTTGAAATAGAACAGTTTTTACATTTAACTTTGTGTAAACAAAAAACTATGTAATCATGCTCAACTGAATTGTTTGAAATAGAACTGTTTGATCATTTAACTGTGTGTAAATTAATGAATATTTAATTGAATTGTTAGTGTTAAATAGCAACAATTGAAAACAGTTAACTCTATGTAAACAAATGATTAAAAGTAAATAGAATTATTCTTTTTAGATAGAAAATTTTGTGCGCAAATTAAGAAAGAATGAGTTCAGGCTTTTTAAAAAATATTATCAACAAAATGTGTTGCCAAATCATATATTTAATATATATGTATAAAAAGAATTTGGCATTAAATAACCTAAAATAATTCATATGCCATAAAACCCAACTAAAACAAACATAGTTTTTTTAGTAGATAAGATTTTATATGTTTTTGTTCGCTTATCCTGTTATATTAAAGGTTGCATAAACGGCTAGTTATATATATATATATATATATATATATATATATATATTATGACTGTTTTTTTTATTCTTTCAATCAGTTCTGCTTCTTGTCGATTTTCCACTCTATTTTTCTTTTCTATATGGGTCTCTTGCCAATAATCCGGGAGATCTGGGTTCAATTCCAGGTTACGTCATACCAAAGACTTTAAAAATGGTACTTGATACCTCCTTGCTTAACACTCACCAATGAAAGGTATGGATCAAGGTTAAGGAGAGCAATCCAGGAAAATGAATAGCGCCCTCCCTACACCTTGGTGTAGTAGCTATTGAAAAAGGAGCCTTCTGATCGCCTTCGACTTCGGTCGCCAAATTTACTTTACTTATTACATGGATCTCTATGATTTTTCTAAAAACGAAGGTTGATCAGAGCTCCAAGCTTCCCAAGATATGAGATTTTTCGGTCAATCCTCATCTTTGTATGGACTGCAACTAAAATACAGAAATGAAGACAGAAATCTAAATTGGAATTAGTTTTATAAGAAATAGTAGAGTGTAATATATGATATTCTAAATGTGCTCAATTTGTGATAAACATAGCAATATGCAGTAATCAGCAAATTTTAAAACTAAAACTTTAACTTGCAGTTGGTTGGGGCTGTAGAATACACTGACTGCACCTCTGCTCAGGGGTAAGACCCCACCCCCAATAAGTGTGTCCTGGATATGACACTAAACAATCTGATAGTGAGGTTCCAGTAATGCTGGAGCTTTGGGGAATGCAGAGCACCTCTTCATTGCCATTGCTCCCTGGTCCAGAATGGTAGCAGCTGATAGGGCCCTATCTATGGGTTAAGTAGAACTAAACTGCATACTTATGCTAAAATGAATTGTTTGAAATAGAACTGTTTGACTTAATTGAAAAGCTTGAAACAGAAACGTTTTGACAACTGTGTTCTTACATTTTAAACTGCGTACTTATGCTAAACTGAATTGTTTCAAATGAAACTGTTTTTGACATTGAAAATCTACTTACACGAAACTGAATTGTTTAATATAGAACTTCTGTGCTTATACTAAACTGAATTAGCTGAATTGGAACCTTTTGAATAAATTCAATAGCTTGAAATAGAAATGTTTTTGACAATTAAACGGTATACTCATATTGAATTGAATTGTTTGAAATAGAATTGAATATTTGTATAAAAATGGATTTGGCGTTAAATAACCTACAAAGGTTGATATGCCATAAAACCCAACCCAACCAACCAACCAACCAACCACCAAACTTTAACGCACGCACACACACACACACACACACACACACACACACACATATATATATATATATATATATATGTGTGTGTGTGTGTGTATTGATTAGTCCTGACTATTTCGAATGTTTTCATTATTTTAAAAAGGTTTCGGGATGCTGTTTATTTCTATATGGCGTTTGGCGATAGTCAACCAAATAGATGACGTAACCAGGATATTTTCAGATGTCTTATTTATCAATATGCTCTCCACTGTTTATATGTAGACCTCATTCTTATATGTTCGTCTGTTATTTAGACCTCGTTTAAATCTATTCCCAAGTCTATTTCGTCCGTTTCATTCCAATGAGTTTCTCTATTATGTAGACCTAATTCCATAAGAGTCTTTTCTAATTGCGAAGAATGGAATAAGGGAAATACTCAGTGATTAGAATTTAATAATCATCTCACTTGAGAAATTATTATTTTACGTTGAGTACGGACCCAGAACCTATTGTATTATTCTTATTAAATCAAAAAATTGATTCGGAACTGCTTAAACTTTAAAATAAATTTAATAAAACGCTATTTCGTTGACAAATTCTTCGCTATTATATGCGATGTTTGCTGTGTAAAGCAACGTACACAACAAAAAAATTATCCAGAGTTGAGAAAAAGATTAATTCAATCGAAGACCTTTGCATAGGTAAGAAAATTACATATAAAGGACGATGTATGGACATCTAGACATAATTTCAATTTGACACGGGCTTGTCATCGTTTCTTAGTTGTCATTTATTAAGCTTATGTGAGTCTTGCACCCAGTGAGAGTGGAACTCATTAGATCACTTACAATTTTGCATTGGAGTCATCTTTAACGTAAGCATATTGGGCAAAACTCGTAAGGATTTAATTAGAGATTACTGCGTTAACTGTTGTATTGTGAGATGATTCCAGGAGTTTTTTTTATTACTAACTTCAGATTAAATGTAACAAAGATCCGAAGTACCCAGTGAGATTCGAACTCACTAACAATCGTCTATTAGCCAAAGTCGCTAACCAATGTACTACGGGAGGCACTCACACCTCATGATTAATTACTTGTTTTTAAATTCTAACGATAATTGATATAATATTTTTTTTGTTGTTTTGATCGCTGTTTATTGGAGGAAGAGATCAGGGTGGATGTTTGTCCGAGGTAAAAAGAGGGATGGGCACGAGAAAAGACGTGAAAGAGAAGTAATGCGATTGGAGGAGTTGAGAAAGTGGAAATTCGTAGAGGAGTGGATCGGTGGGGTGTTGGTGATTTGTAGAGGGTGGGGCGAGCGATGGGACATTTCGTTCCTTGTCAGGTTATTGATGTGTGATTCCACATTTTCTGATTTACCAATTCCATTAAATGCTGGTAAGTGAGTTAATGCACTGAGCGTCCCGTAGTCATGGCCAGTTCCTTCAGAAAGGGTTTGTTTTCCAGACATTTGATTTGCTTCTTAATTTATTTAAAGAAATAATGGTTTTCCAATGGGTGTGTGCGCGGATGTATGCTTGCACGTAGATAACAGTGTATGTATATGTTATTGTACGAGTGAATGTGTTTGTATGTTTTGTGTGTTCGGATTTGGGCGAGGCCAGTGGTTAAAGAGTGCAAAGCAAAAGAATGAAGTTCAAAAGAAATAGAAGAAAAATTAATGATTGAGATTATTATAGAGAAGAAGAAATAGAGAAAGAACAACAAGAAAGTGATGGGAATTGATTTAGACTGAGAGAAATGAACATATATATATATATATATATATATAGATAGATAGATAGATAGATAGATAGATAAATAGATCATGTTTTGCCTCATATGGAAATGAGAGATACCTTTGCGTAATTCGACATATAGATATTTACAGACACAGAGTTGAAGTAGAGTTTGAGCCAACTTGGTTTATAGAGATCCGTAAGAACGTATTGAAAAAGACAGACAGATAGATAGATAGATATGGGAAGAATGAAAAATTTTAAGCAGTGTATAGAATAGATTTATAAACGTATTTCCTAAAGCAAGCCATTGTGAGATGGTCAAGTTTTACGAATATAAATCCATCTTTAGACTCTTATTTTTAGATTATTTTTTTGTATTACAATTTAAACTTCTACACTGTACGATTGGCTCCATCTCTTATACTGCACATTGTATGATGGTTTCTTTGTTTAATAGCATATTAAACTTCACAGGTTATTTAATATCAAACCATCATCGTAAAAAAACAGTTGTTGTACTATTTAAACATAACTGGAGGGGCTCATAATTTCTCAAGGGTATGAGTCCGAAAGAGACCATAATAGCTTCACTCAAGGTCCAATACCTTAGCTAAGACACTTGGTGTCTATGGAATATCAACACGAATGTTTTCTTTAAAGTCAGATCTTGTTTATATATATGAATTATTGGCGAATAACTTTATTTTTAAACGAGATTTTAGATCTCATTTTTTGCACACCATTGAATGATTTCAAGTATTCTTATCAGACAATAACAATCTTATTCAATATTTATTCTTTGTTTGCACACAGGAATGTTTTCAAGTGTTCTGATTTAATACTATTAATTCTATTTAATATTAATCATTTATTTGCATATAGCGGTCCATTAGCCTACTGTTCAGGGTGTTCTCCAATGGCCCGGAAGACTGGGGTTCAAACCCAAGTTGAGTCATACCAAAGACTCAAAAAATGGCTCTTGACGCCGCTTTGCTTAACACTCAGAATTATAAGGCGCAGATCATGGGTAAAATGAAGCAATCTAGGAAATTGAGTTGCACCCTACCCTACACATCACTGTAGTAGCTATTGAAAAGGGAGCCTTCGGGTCACTCTCGACTTACCACCAATCTTACTTTACTATTTGTATACAGATGTATGGATTCAAGTATTGTTATTTAACATCATTAATTCTATCTATCAACTATTACTATCTAATACGAATCCTTTGCACACAGTTCTATGGTTTCAAGTAATAGTAATTAGTAATAACCTTGGGTAAATGTTTTAATAGTTCTGTTTGACTCATAGATTGGACTTTTTGAAACCGAACGTATTGTTCAAATGCTCGTTTGTTCCAAGAACTTTCGCTAATCGATTTGTTATTTTAGAGCACAGTTGTTGAAATTACCTATACTAATTTCTTTGTTTTTATGCCTTCTTAAGTATCTCCTCTTTTATCTTCTTATATCAGACTTTAAAAAAAATCTTTGCACAGATCATAAACATGACCCATACATTATCTATACTCATCTGGTAGTTCCCAAAATGTCCTTTTAAATTCTTTTCTTTACCATTTTCGCTCGGAAATCATCCAATTTAATTTTTTTTAATGCTATTTCTCTTTTTCATCTGATTAGGCAATTCGTTTCCAAACCCAATCAATCATATATTTTATAAACAAAATTATGACTTCTTGCAAACTGATATTCGATAGAAAAAACTCACATTAATTTTACGTCAAAGAATTAGAAACAAATCAATAATTTTACAACATGATTTTATGGGAGCCAAAATGTTCGTCTTCTTGATTTAGTAAACGCTATTACAGCCAACTGTCTCTATTGAATGTAGAGGTAAACAAACTTCCATTTTTTTGTTCTGTCCAAATATTGGAAAGGTGAATCTATTTGAAAAGGGCGAACTTATTTGGAAAGAGGGGTTCTGTTTGGAAAGGGTGAATCTATTTGGAAAGGGGGATTCTGTTTGGAAAGGGCGAATCTATTTTGAAAGGGGGATTCTGTTTGGAAAGGGTGAATCTATTTGGAAATGGTGATTCTGTTCGGAAAGGGTAATTCTGTTTGGAAAGGGTGAATCTATTTGGAAAGGGTGATTCTGTTTGGAAAGGGTGAATCTATTTGGAAATGGTAATTCTGTTTGGGAAGGGTGAATCTACTTGGAAAAGGTGAATCTATTTGGAAAGGGTGATTCTGTTTGGAAAGGGTGAATCTATTTGGAAAGGTTGAATCTATTTGGAAAGGGTGAATCTATTTGGAAATGATAATTCTGTTCGGAAAGGGTGATTCTGTTTGGAAAGGGTGAATCTATTTGGAAAGGGTGATTCAGTTCGGAAAGGGTGAATCTATTTGGAAAGAGTGATTCTGTTTGGAAAGGGTGAATCTCTTTGTAAATGGTAATTCTCTTTGGAAAGTGTGAATCTATTTGGAAAGGGTGAATCTATTTGGAAATGGTGATTCTGTTCCGAAAGGGTGATTCTGTTTGGAAAGGTTGAATCTATTTGAAAATGTTGATTCTGTTTGGGAAGGGTGAATCTATTTGGAAATGGTGATTCTGTTTGGAAAGGGTGAATCTATTTGGAAAGGGTGGTTTTGTTTGGAAAGGTTGAATCTATTTGGAAATGATGATTCTGTTTGGGAAGGGTGAGTCTATTTGGAAAGGGTGATTCTGTTTGGAAATGGTGATTCTGTTCGGAAAGGGTGATTCTGTTTGGAAAGGGTGAATCTGTTTGGAAATGGGGATTCTGTTTGGAAAAGGTGAATCTATTTGGAAAGGGGGATTCTCTTTGGAAAGAGTGAATCTGTTTTGAAAGGGTGATGAATCTGTTTTTGAGTTAGGGTTGCTCTTTTAATGCTTTTTTTCCTTTCTTTTTTTTTTCTTTTTGCCTTATGGACCGGAACTCCCTCCTCAAACAAGAAAGGCTTTGGGGTTAATTTATATAACAATATTATAGAACTGATATATTTGCATTGTAAATTAATACAGGAAATCCGTCCTAATGAGAATAGAGTAACGAAAGTTTATTTACAATTTATGAGAGCTAATAATCTTCATGCACGAATAACAATGCGTGTGTACGGAAATGACCCAGCCATTTAATAATAACAAAAAATTAGTTTGCCCTGGGCACATTCACCTTAGTCCCCTTCAAAGTACTTTGGTTTTATTTACTTTTTCAAAACAGTCTTCTTGCCCAATCGGCTGGGGCTGTAGAATATACATCGACTTCTTCTCAGCAAAGGGGTAAGACACCCGCAATGAGTAATGACACTAAACAATCTTATGGTGAGGTTTAAGAAATGATGGAATTTGGGAAATGCGGAATACCTCTTCATGCGATTGCTTCGCGGTCCACTCTGGCCCAGAGAGGTAGCACCTTATAGGGTCCTTTCTATGTGTCAAATAGAACTAAACTATCTACTTATGCTAAACTGAATTGCTTGAAATAAGACTGTTTTTGACATTTAAACCGCGTACTTATGCTAAACTGAATTGTTTAAAATAGAACTGTGTAGGCATTCAACTGTGTGTAAAAAAAAAACTATACTTATACTAAACCGAATTGTTTGAAATAGAAGTGTTTATATGTAGAAAAATGGATTTGGTATTAATAACCTACAATGGTTGATGTGCTATAAGACCAAATCAAACTAAACCAAAACAGTTTTCAAAGTCTTCTTTTGGATCGCCATCACAAGTAACACTAATTGATATAAAGTTATATGACATAAAGTATTCTTATCATATATCAATAATCTTATTTGACCCTAGACGGCACCCTAACAGGTATTACCATCTCAGGTCAGAAGAGAGGAATGCCAATCCAGAGGTATTCGTACTCCTTAAATCTTCTGAACAAAAGCTTCACCAACAGATGCATTTTAGTCATCCATTTTCGGGGTGCGTTTAAACCCCCAGCAAGTGATACAGTCAGCATATCCAATGAAATAACATTGTTGTATTGTGCATGTAATTTTTTAAATCTAACACTGGACTGTCATCTGCATTTTCAAGTGTTACATAGCCATATACACGAATATGGCCATGTGCGAAATGGGTGAAATGGACATCGAATGTTCATAACGATAGAACATCGGAATCTCGGAATTCGAAAACACTTAAAGACTTCTTGTTCAGGTGCGAAACCTTTTTATTAACTCTGAGTTAAAAGTTTCGACGTAAGGAGGAGAGACACAATCTTCTATGTTGTCTTATTAATTTGGCCCCCATCTCAAGCAGGCCTCATAGGGCGCAAGTTCGCCTCGCGCCTGCGAGCTCCAAAAATCGATCCTTCTCGTTTGGCGTCTAGTACCCGACTCTAACTTTCTTCAAATCTCATACAAACCTCCGCGCGCTTCCGGTGCGTAACGTCACCCGCTCCCTGTCACCGCGTTTCGTCTCGGACTATTATGACATCTGAGTGACACCTCCATCCACCCGCGCGCACCTACGTTAACACCTGCCTCAATGTTGCACCTAACTAACCCATGTGCTGAGCCGAAAGGTTCTCAGCCTAACTAAACTCAAAGGCATGAACCGAAATCCCTCAGCTATTATATAACACAAGTTTGAAAAATTATGTATTTGCCAACCACTCCGCTTAAGCCGGAAGAGATACAAGGTGGATTTTTATGCGAAGTTCAACAGGTTTGAATTCAGAATTTTATTTTGCCTAGATTAAAGAGCTCAGTCTGCTCTATTATTTATCTGTTCCAGGAGGGAAGATAGATTCATAGCTTTTCAAAGGGTATTATGTGAAATACAAACAGTCTCGTTAAGGTCTTGTATTCGGAATCCAGGGTCCATTTCCTACGACGGTAACAACGACACTGTTGGAATCTCCCAGTTTGGTAGTTTACGCCAGTGATTTTCGGTGTGTATTTGAATTGGTCATTGAGAGCCATCAACCATGAGGGCTTTGAGATCTTTGAAAGGTAAAGAACAGTTGCCATTGAGGCCAGTGAGGAGGACTTGCAAGGAAGGAACTGTGCTAACTTCACCCTCAACGTCGATTCCATGCTTGCTCTGTCCAAAAGGTTTCCACACAATGACTGACCTAATGAATCATCTGCAAACACATTCATGACTATTCCATAATTCATTTCATATTTAGTTATATATATATATATATATAAACATCAAACTGCTCTATCGAAGCATTTTTGGAGTTTGTAAAATAAAGGTTTAACTCCTGAGATTCAATGTTCCATATTAAAAAGGTCAAATACTCCAAAATGTTTCGATAGTTGATGTAATCTATGCCTAGAGGAAAAAATACAAATAATGATATACCCAGAGCCTGAAAAATTATTAAATAAGAGGTGTGAATTAATAGCTAGGTGTAGACATAGAGCTAAATCTAAACTATAGAAAAATTACCATAAATAATGTATTTTACAAAAACATAGGACAAATTGAGAATTAATGTAAATGAATAAAAATAAAATAAAATAAAAGATTAAAAAAATGTGAAAAAACCATATCATATATACATGCTAATCATTAAAAGTGTAACTGATTTAATAGGCTCAAAAATAAATATGATTTTAAAAAGAAGTTAAATTTAATTAAATCTTGAAATTGATTTAATATAATATTGTATCATTACGTAAAGTTATTGAATAAATTTAATTTTCTATTTTAGTATTAAATCTGTAGTTTTAAGTCGAATTGTATTAGAATCTAAAAAAAAGTATTTTAAATTAATTTACTATAATTCTAACCGACAATAAAATAAAAAAACGGAAGTGGGCTAAATGAGGAGATAACTCTTCACTCCTCTTCTATCCCTTCCCACCCTTCTTTCCTGTGTTTTCTCTGATTTATTTTATCCATAAGATCTGAAGAAATCCTGGTAAATTTTTTTTCGTGTTTTTTTGATTTTATCAAAAACACATAACAGGATGGAAATAAATTTATAATCCTAATGTGACCGATTTGTGAATATTTTCTTAATGAAATTATTGCTCTGTAATGTCTATTACATTGAGCTCTTTACCAGGAAAATTTAAATGTTCACTCTTGAATAGTTTTCTTGTCCTGATGGAATTACTCCCAACTCCTGTTTAACTGGACCAAATAACGAAAACTATAAAAGCTAGACGAACCAGACATGCCGGACACTGCTGGAGAAGCAAGGGCGAGATCGTAAGTGATGTACTCCTGTGGACCCCCGCATATGGCCACTCAAAAGCAGGACGGCCAGCTCGAACATACATACAACAGCTATGTGATGATACGGGATGTAACCTTGAAGACCTGCCAGAGACGATGAATCATAGGGAGACGTGGAGAGAGAGGGTCAGGGATATCCGTGCTAGCCGCACGACATAATGATGATGATATATATATTTGGGGGCGTTTGTGGTGTTTTAGTTTTAGTCATTGTTTAAGTCCTCGACGATGTTGTTCTCATTTCACAAAGCGAGTCCACGTGAGTTTATAACTAACATACTGCACAGCGACACCGTATTAAGTGAGTTCAAACTCCAGTCACTCTATAACATTCACTTTTGTACTAATGCCCTTTGGAAAGGTCAGAGCTTCTTTATTCGCACAACTATGATTTAAATCGCACCACTACTGTGCTTTTACAAAGGTGGCTTTGGCATCATATAAGCCACGAAGTTTGATACGCCTTTAATAAAAGAAACTTAAATAATGTAGTCAAATTCGACACTATATTGGGAAAACATTTGACAACAATGTAATCCAAGCAGAAGGAGAGATTTATGAGAAACAAAGTCGACACTATAACGTTTCGGTTCTTGTGAACCATCATCAGGACTGGGAGGGATGATATTAGTGATGTTGAATCAGCGATGGATGTTTCATAAGAACCGAAACTTTGCTTCTCAATAAATCTCTCCTTCTGCTTGGATTCCCTTGTTATCAATTTTTTTCTCTATATATCTAACAAATGAATATATATATATATATATGTTCATTTGCTAGACTCTAAGGAAGCTCTCGGAGAAAAAGCTAGATGAGAACGATACAAAGATGCAACGTGGCGTTTTTAACAAATCCTGGAAGTAGCTTCCTATACAAAAGCGGTGGTATGACCACATACCTCCCATCACACAAACCAACCAAGTAAGACTTACAAGAATTGCTTGGGACTGCTGGGAGGTGGAACGAACTCATTAGTGACATTTTCCTATGGACTCCTACGCATGGACATACCAGTGTTAGTTAACCTGCAAGGACTTTCATGAGCTCGAATATATACTGTATACATAGGAACAGAAGAGTCAGAAAGACTGACTGATATCGGTCAGATATATTCGACTGTTTAAGTTTTGAAAATCAGTTAACGAAGATGATTAATTACACACATTTTTTTTTAATCTTATTTTGTTTTTTAGTTTTCGCTCCTTCATCATTAACCCTCACTTAAATGACGCTTTAGAAAGATAATCACCGACAACATAATATTTTATTCCTTACAAGAGAAAGGTTTATGATGCTGATGACTTTCTGATGACAGCAGTTAACGAACTTTACTGCCTTAAAGGTGATGACCACGTCATTTGAGAGGGTTTGGAGAGACATGAGCATTCAAGAGACCAACGTGGAGAAGTAGAATGTCTCTGGTTTTAGAAAAAGCTGAGAAATGAGACTAATTTATCACAGAGCTCGACACCGGATGTCATTTCTGTAAATCGGTGTCTCTGTTTTCAAAGACCCTTTTTTTTCCAAGCCATAGATGAAATCTAAAGAATGATGAAAAAATTGTCTTCTCATTTTAAAATTCTCTCTCAATATATATATATATCTATATATATAAACTCCACACCAGTGATAAGATGTGACACGAGGTGGATGCTTTTAAGTGGAGTAAAGCTGGTGTGAATTCTGAGATTTCTCTCTCCATTATCGGCTATATAACAAAAGCTAAAGAACCCAGTCTTCTCCACAAAATATCCGTAGTTGGGGAGCAGAAGGCGAAAGCAGATAGATTAATGCCTGAGAATTCATTGCTGTCAATTCACTGCTGATATTACGAAAATTAGAAGGAAATTTTAAATTTGTAAAATATTTTTCTGTAGATATTTGGTTCACAGGTTATTTTTTCGATTTATGTTTACTACTGATATATATATATATATATATATATATATATATATATATATATAAGTTTGATTAAATAGTTATGACACATTTTGTTTGTACAATTTAATTAAGATCCTTTCGAGTTTCTAGATAAGTGTCTCGGTTGAATTTGGCGGATGAATTTAACAAAATTGTCCCGAGCGCTTTCAAACATGCTTTAATGAACGACTGCTTCCAAACCATACACTCACTCTCTCTCTCTCTCTCTCTCTTTCTCTCTCTCACACACACACACACACACGTATGAGTGTATGTATGCATGAGTAAATACTGAATATGATAAGTTTTTTTAATTCATGGTATTTAAGTAAACATACACACACACACACACATATATATATATATATATATATATATATTATCATCCAAAAACAGACTGTTTCATTGGGTCACAACTCATCAGATGCTTCAAAACTGGGATCGAAACCAGGCTGACTTTACGCCAGTCAGATATCATACTGCACAGCCATCAGTAATCCTAGTGTAAGCAAGGGATTTTAACGTATATGATGATTTTTCTTTTGTTAATATATGCGCTTAACGGGTACCGAGTGCCCAATTCATTAAATTGTTGCATTATGCGAGTGGCAATATATATATATATATATATATATATATATATAGAGAGAGAGAGAGAGATTCACTCATGAATAAGAACATCTTTATCAATTTTCCATAAAAACTTAATTCTTTTCTCAACAAAATATTCCCAAATCTCCTGCAAGCTTTGCGACGGTATCCTTGTTTAAAGTGGTGAATGTTGCTGTTACCCTTGCTTAGTTGATCCATGGTGAAACTCTGGGCTTTGTTTTTAGGTCTCTTATTCAACTGTGCTGCACCCATAATAATCAAGGGCACTGCAATCTGGGGAGTTAGGCAGCCAGGTGCTCGGGAGGATGAAGTACCGGAAATTTCCAGACAGCTAAGACTCGCTTCTTCTATTTATGAGATATAGCTCTGTGTTCTGTTGCTAGACGTAGGGTCTTTAAGCAGCCACCCTCTCGTTTCTGAGACATGCTATCTCTTCCAGAGACTTGATGTACTCCAAGTGGGAAGATGAATGGAGATATTGCCGTCATAAGTGACCTCTCGAAATAACATGATGTAAACTAGAGGTTTAGTTTTCTTAACTATCGTTATATTTTGTGGGAACAACCAGTGGTTGTTCCGCGACTACATTATTTGATTCTTGCAAAATCTTTTCTCATGTAAAAGAAACCAAAGCATGTTCAGTTAGAGCCGATATTGAATTCGTTTTAAATCCTTGTAATGCAGTCTATCCACTTGAAATTCATGACCTCTGATAAAAATTGACCCTTTCACATTTTCTATGAGAAATAACAAATGTCTTCTTGCACAACCTGCATGAGAAGGAACTCATACACCCATATCCCTGGCTATGGATCTGACTTGATGGGATCATTGTCAGTCATGACCAAGATACCACCAAGAAATTCACATGTTCTTTTCTTATCAGAACGAACAGAGTAAGGATTTCGAGCTACCATGACTTCGTAATGACCACTGGAATCACGCAATGTTTTTCGAATCTTCAGCACTGTCATAAGTTTGACATCCAAACACTGTGAAATCTTCATATTTGAGCCTCCAGTGAGAATATCAAGTAGTATAACAGTGAATTCCGTCATGGTGTGACTTTCCTCATTGTTAGTGCCCAACTGACTCTTGTTTGCTGTACAGTAGACAAAATCTGAAATAAAAAAAAGTGCATGCGCGAACTTAATTATTTAAAATGGTGTCAATTTATCCCTCACATTTTTATACATTTTTTTTCTTTTTGGTTTGATTGCTGTTGTGAATGTGCTGAGATTGTTTTTCTTTCTTTTTTTTTTTTTTTTTAGATATTTGTTTTAGCATTTTAAAATTTTTTTTAAAACTTTTTTTCTTCACTAATTCCCCTTCGATCCTACGTAAGCATTTCTGCTAGACTTGAATAGTCCGTTTAGCATTTCTTTAAAAGATTTATCCTACAATATTTACATTTTTCTTTAATTTAAAAAAATATATTATTGACCAAAAATAAATAAACAAATAAATAAAACAAGAAAAAATAAAACAAAACAAACGAAAAACACACAAAAAAATGAAACCTTAAAGGAAATTGTAACCTCTGTGACCCTTTCGTGAGTAACTCGTGACTTGTATTAAAATCTCATTTAAAAATGCACCTTGCGGTAATTCCGATTTCTTAGTCGAAGAAAAGAAAACTATTATAAGGAATATATATATATATATAAGTAGGAAATTCGCGTTAAGTTTTACGAGCTTCGCTCAACAGAACAGCAATAAATTTTAGATTAGTATCTATTTCTATGTCAAAAACAAATACAGATGTAAGTAAATACGCTCTGGCATCACACACACACACACACACACACACACACACACACACACACACACACACATATATATATATATTTATATATATATATATATATATATATATATATATAACGCTGAAACCTTAAGTTAAAAAAGAACGTTAATTTTTATAACTTGTTTCCTTTTAAAGCCATATTGTATTTCAAGAGCTTTAGTTAAACAACACCCATTATCTACAATGTCAAAAACTGAAACCCCCATAGTCTTGGTATAGTTGTTAGCACGCTTATCTTGCAGACCATTAACAAATGAATAGTAAGTTCGATCCTTCCAAGGTTCTCCACATTTTCGACAACAGGCAAAATATGAGTTAATATCTGGGTTCATTGTTTAGTAGCATGTTACCTTTCGTATGTAAGTTGTTCTATTTTTGCTTCTTTTTTTTCCCAATCTCTTTTCGTCTTTTTCGTCGAGAGGCATATAAATATAATTTGCTTAGTTCTAACGGGCTTTCAATCCACTAGGCAACACCTGATTCCTCATCTAAAAGGGCTAGGGGCTAGGTTTATTGCTTAGTACCCCTAAAGGGGAATGCAGACTGAAGCTAAGCAATTTTTAAAACCGTCTCGCGAGAGGCTTTCTGAGGGCCACCCCACATTAAAATGACTTTGTGTCGCATTCTGGCTCGGGGTGGAGTAGAACAAAAAGCTTCTGGACTTTTGTGATAGGAAACACGCTATTATATTCAGTTTAGTTCCAGAGGACCCGCTCTCGTGGTAACACATGCTTCCTCATTAAGAATCGGTAAGAGTTGCGTTTATTTACTGGTAACTGAGGCGCCCTTGAAGGAGAAAGTCGACGGAATCAAAGCATTTTCTAAAACCCTCTCACGTTAGACTTGCTTCCTACGATGTAGCTACGCCAAAACGATCCTGTATTACATACCAACACCGTTGAGAGTTTTTAGATCCCTTCTCGGCCATCTTCGAGTTGGGGGTGATTTCCAGACATTACAAGTCTCCCAAAAGGTAAAAATTTGGTTAATTGTGAAACGATTCAGGCGCCGTATTAAAAGACGGGTATGAGCAGGGTTAACATAATTCTTGCACCTGTAGCCTATCACTTTCCTGAGAGTTCCAGTATTAGACAATCTTTGCATCGCCGTCTTACGTGGACTGGAAGGTGAGTAGAGGAGTAAATATATGCAATGATGCATCAATAAGTCCGTAGCCTAAGACGTATGGATTAGCTGAAGTTTGATCTGTAATTTTCACTATATAATCTTCGTCTTCTTCAATATTTTAAAATTCTCACTATCTCCTTTCTGTTTAAATTCTACACGTTTTCAGCAAGATCTTCACAAACATTTGTTAATAATTTTGATATCTTTAATATTTTGATACTATCAGTTCTTTCTCTGGGCAGGATTAGAATACGTAGATTTCACCCCCACGGAGGGCTAAGCCTCTTCCCAAAAAGAGATTCCCAGGGTATTGCACTAAACTGTATATAATGGTTAAAATTCACTTCTGAAGATCTGCGAAGTGTAGATTACCCCTTCATTGCCATTACTCCCAGGTTCACTCTGTGTGGAGTAGTAGTACTATTTGACCTATATATATATATATATATATATATATGTTTGTGTGAGTGTGTGTGTGTGTGTGTGATACACTTTAGCCTAGTTGGCAGTGCTTACAATACGCCGAAAGAGGAGTAAGACCCCAAATAAAAATGTGTATCCTTGGTTTAGTAATAAATTGTTTTTGGTGGTGAGACTTTAGCTCTGAAGATCTAGTTAAGTGTGGAGTCCCACTTCATTGCCTTCACTCTCGGGTCCACTCAAATCTGGAGTGGTTTAGTACTTATTAGAACTATGGCCTAAAGGGTAGAGTATTCGCCAATATTCCGGAAGATCTCGGTTCAATACCAGGTCGAGTCAGACTTTAAAAATGGTACTTGATACCGCCTTTCTTAACACTCAGCAATATAGGATAGGTATCAAGGGTAAAGTGGAGTAATTCAAGGAAAGGAGTAGTGCCCTCTCCTTCACCTCGGTGTTGTAGCTATTGAAAAGGGAGCCTTCTGGTTGCCCACGACTACGGTCGACAACTTTACTTTATTTTTAGGACTATGGGTCAAGAAGAGATAGCTTCTTTGTATGATGGCATTTTCGTGGATTATTTTATGCCAAAGTGTACATGTAACATATATATATATATATATATATATATATATATACCTCTTTTTTAATCATATAATACTTCTTTATACATATATATATATAAGGAAGTGTAAGATGATCATAAAAAGAAGTATTTTACAAGCAGCAGTCGATCGTGTACTACTATATGGATGCACCATATGGACGCTGACTTAGCGTACTGAGAAAAAACTAGACGGCAATTGCACAAAAATGCTACGATCTATATTGAACAAATCCTGGAAGCAACATCTCACAAAATAGCAGACGTACGGCCACCTACCTCCCATCTCTACAACCATCCAAATCAGACGAATAAGACATGCGGTACACTACTAGAGCAAGGACGAACTCATAAGTGACGTTCTTCGGTGAACCTCTTCAGATGGACGAACAGGTGTTGGACGACCAACTTGAACTTATCTACAACTGATCTGTATGGACACAGGATGTAGTGTGGAGGATCTGACGAATGCGATGGACGATAGAGACGACTGGCGATAGAGAGTCAGAGAAATCTTTGTAAGCGGCATGACATGATGATGATGATGATGATGATGAATACATGTGCTCTAATTAATGAGGCGACATCACCACACTAAAGGGTTGGCCTTTGAAACCAGTGGACAAGTTCACCTACCTAGGAAGCAGTGTCTCATCAACCTCGAAAGATATTAACACGCGACAAGCATAGGCATCGAGAGTTATCGATTGGCTATCGGTCGTATGGAAGTCAAACCTGACCGATGAAATAAAACGCAGTTTTTTTTTCCCTAGCAGCAGTCGTGTCTATACTGCTATATTGATGCATTACGTAGATGCTAACAAAACTTATGGAGAAAAAGCTTCGTGGCAATTACACAAGAATACTGCAAGCGGTATTGAACGTGTCCTGAGGGCCAGACTCCACAAAACAGCAACTGTACGGCCACCTACCAACCATTGGGGTGTCCTCGTGGTGTAATGGTTAAAGCGATGAACTGCGGAATCGTAGTACGCGAGTTCGTACTCCAGTCGCGCTATTACGTTCACTTTCGGACAAATACCCTTGGGAAAGGTATGAACCCCCTTATTCTCCCTCCAGCTATGGGTAAATAGTAGGACGGACTAGGTTCTTCAGCCTTGGTGAGGCAACTAGTCTAGGAGAAGGAAAACTCTGAATTCAAACCTGTTAAACTCCGCTTAAAAAATTGACCTTGTGTCATATCCTGCCCGAGCGGAGGGGTTGGTAAATAGTACCAACCATCAGGAACACTATCCAAGTTAGACGAACCAGGCATACGGGACACTGGTGGAGAAGTAAGGATGAACTCATAAGCGGTATACTTCTGTCGATCCTCTTACATGGACGAGCAAAGGTTGGACAGTCAGCTAGAACCTATATACAACAGCTCTGTACCCATAAAGGATATAGACCTGCAGGGAACGATGGACGATTGGGACGGGTTGCGTGAGAGGGTCAGGGAGATCCTTGCTGGAAATGTGACATGATGATGATGATGATGACATATATATATATATATCAATTTGTTCATCTCTCTCTCTCTTTCTCCATATATATATATATATATATATATATATGCATATATATATATATATATATATACAGACAATACGATCTAGACATAAATAGATAAGAGACGAAACACCCAAATCCCCCATCATAAAATTGACAGTTGCGAAAAATTCCATGCGTAGAGAAGAGCTTATAACAGCAGCAGATTATGTCTGAAAAAAAATTGTGGATCCTGGAATACTGAGAAAATAATAAATTGTGGAACAAAAATGTGAATTGCTTTTTATGTGTAGACATGTTAATACATTTCTCCTGTGTCATTTACCCTCTGATTAATTTCAGGATTTATTTTCCTGTATTTGAAATGCTCAAAGTTCTCTAAATGAATAGATTATAATTTTTCTTGTGTGCCAGTCACGATCAAAAAATCATGCCACGCAATAAAACTGGTTGATTTACAACATTTTCTAATATTTTCGTCAAATGATCGTGTGGTACATCGAAAACTATGTGTCAAACTTAAAGAGTACAGAGATATTTGATTTTTTATATCTGCTTTTTCATAACTGCAGAGAGACGCTATTTATGTACTTTTCTTATTTGAATTTTACTCTCTTGTTTATATATATATATATATCTTTGTTTGGTTAATAACCTAGAGCCACTGTCAAAAACAAAGAATTTAATAATGACGAAGAAAAGTTATCCTTAGGTGTAACTGAAATGAAATGGTAACGTAAATGATATAACTATAATCTCAACCTTAGAAGAGAAACTATACTGACAGTTCAACAGTTACCAAACGTGAATGGAAAATAAGTTAGTTAATTTGGCGACCATAATCGAAAGCGACCCAAAGGCTCCCTTTTCAATAGCTACTACACCAAGTTGTAGGGCAGGGCACAACTCCTTTTCTTGGATTGCTCCACTTTACCCTTTATCTGTCCCTTATAATACAAGGTGTTAAATAAGGCGGTATTAAGTACCAATTTTTGAGTTTTTGCTATAAATCGCCCTGGGATTGAACTTCGGTCTCCTGGACAATTGAGAAACACTCTACAGGAGGAGAAAGACAACTCTCCTTTAATCGAATTGGTTATGGTGAAAAAAGCAGAAGCTTACAAAGAGCTTGACAATAGCTGCAAATGGTGTTTGGAATAAAATTATCTTTCCTACAACATACCGAAAAAAATCGCTGAACAAAAGAAACCAAACTGATATCATAGTGTAGACAAGTTAATAGATACTCCCTTGTCATTTACCACCTGACTAATTTTTAATTTCTGTGGGCGAGCCTTAGAATACTCCGACTGTATCTGCTGTACGGAGCGTAAGACCTCTCGGGTATGAAACAGAACTGCATCTGATAGTGAGGCTCCAGTTCTTGTGATCTGCGATATGTGGATTACATATTCATAGTAATTATACCCAGGTCCACTCTGACTTAGGGGAGGTGGTACCTGATAGTGTCTCATACAAGGGGCGAAGGCAAATACACGTATTATTGATGTAGGGTTGAATGAACTAGTCTAAAATTATTTACAAGAAATTTAAAGTTGTACTTCGTTCAAAGTAACTTAAAAAAACTTTTTTCTGCTCAAGCTCTTGATGTTTGATATATTTAATATGTGAATATATAAAAAAAAAAAAAATTAGTAAACATTGAAATCCAAAAAAAAATGTCTGTTTATGAAAGATGATAAAGGCGAAGTAATATTGATTTCGAAGCTTTTATTTCAGAACTTTAAATTTGCTATTTCAAATAATGAAAAACGTTTAATTATAAAAAAAATATATCAAGTTTCATTTTTCTTCAATAATGAAAACTTTTTACCGATAGAATTTAAACCTTAGAATTGAAAGAAATAAAAATGGAAAATCGTAAAATTTTCCAATGGTTTATTTTTAATTTCTTAATTTTTTTTTTTTTTTTTTTTTTTTTTGTGTGTGTGTGATTTGATATCATGTTGGACCTTCAAACTCAATGCATTCTCCGGGTTGTTCTCGTGGTGTAATGGTTAAAGTGATGGACTGCAGAATCGTAGTACGCGAGTTCGTACTCCAGTCGCGCTATTATGTTCTCTTTCGGCCAAATACCCTTGGGAAAGGTATGAACCCCCTTATCCTCCCAGCTATGGGTTAAATAGTACCACTACTGTTCTGCAGGGAGAGTGACTTTGGCATTAAATAACCTAAAAAGAGTTGATATGCCATTAAAAAAACAATCAATACATTCTTTAATGATTTTTTTGAAGAGAAAACATAAATGCAGAATTATTTTTACATTTTATAAGAGGAGTTTAATTCAACATATACCGGACAATGGCCCGGGAGACCTGGGTTCAATCCCAGGTCGAGTCATACCGAAGACTCAAAAAAATGCTATTTGATGCCTCCTTGCTTAATTCTCAGCAATATATGGTAAGGAGCAAAGGTAAAGTGGAGCAATCCAGGGAAAGGAGTAGCGCCCTCCTCTACACCAAGGTGTAGTAGCTATCGAAAAGGGAGCCTTCTGTTCACTCTCGACAAATGTCGCCAATTTTACTTTTTATTTTAACTTTCTAATCATCGGGACTGTTAACATTGAAAACGACTCGCCGGACAGGATGAATTCTTATTCATTTTTTCACGGGGTGGGGGTCTTTTTTTGAATACTTTTTCTGGAAATGAGTTTTTATTTCCTATACTCCCCTTTATCGTCTTAAATAAACAGTCATGTTTATTTTGGATTTCCACATAACCAATTTATTTACAACGTGCTATATTTACAAATTGTTTAATTGAAAAATCAACAACAGCAATAAATGTAATATAATAGCCGAGTGATTTCGGTTCATGCCTTTGGGTTTAGTTAGGCTGAGAACCTGTCGGCTCAGCACATGGGTTAGTTAGGTGCAAACTTGATGCAGGTGTTAATGCGTGTGCACGCGGGCGGACGAGTCACTCAGAGATGTCACAATAGCCTGAGGCGAAACGGGATGACAGCGTGCGAATGACGTCACGCACCGGAAGCGCGCGGAGATTTTTGGGAATTTGAAGAAAGTTAAGAGAGTTGAAACTAGACGCCGAACGAGGAGGTTCGACTTTTGGGGCTCGCTGAGGCGAGACGAATTTGCGTGCCATGGGTGCCGCACGAGATTGGGGCCAGATGAAGAAGCCAGCATAAAAAGATTGTGTCTCTCTTCTTATGTTGAAACTTTTAACTCAAAAGTAATAAAAAGGTTTCGTACCTGAACAAAGAAGTCGTTACGTGTTTTCGAATTTCGAGATTCCTATGTTCTGAGTTTTCTATATGAACATTATGTATATATGTAACCAATATTCGATGTCAATTTCGCACATGGCCATATTCGTGTATCTGCCTATGTAACATATATAAATAGATTTAAAAAAAAACAACAAACAAACAAACAAACAAACAAAAAACAAAACAAAAAAAACCATCACAAATCGAGAGCTTAAGCAAAAATAAATTGTTTTGGAGTAAGTATAAACCAAGTGCAACTTCATCTCTCTGTAAATAATTATAAAGTAGCTTATTAAGATCGACCATTATTCGTATTCGACAGGACTGTGTGCAAAACAAAAACCTCTTTAGAAAAAAATTGAAAAAAATATGTAAATATTGTACGTTTGTACAATCTACGTGATTCCCTAACTTCTATGCATATATTAACCCAAGACGAGTTGACATACCATTAAAATGAATCAATAAATCGATCAATTAAACATACTCAGAGATATACACAGGCGTGTCAGTATTCGGTACTGTTCATGGTCGCACCACTGAGTCTCCAGCGAAATACTTGGAGAAAAAAGCTAGCTAGAAACTGAACAAGTATGCTGCGTGCCGTTTTGAACAAATCCTTGAAGCAGCACCCCACAAAACGGCAGTTGCATGACCATTTACTGCCTATCTTACGAACTATCCAAGAAAGGTGAGCAAGACATGCTGAGCATTTCTGGGGATGCAAAGACCAACCTTACTTTTACCTATGAACTCCGACGCATGGACACACCAGTGTTGGCTGACCAGCAAAAACTTCCATTTGTATAGTGTGAACACTGTCAAGAGAATTTACAAAGTGCGATCGCTAATAGGGACAAACTGTGAGAGGGAGTCAAAAGAATACGTGTTGTCGACATGCCTTGAATATATATATATATATATATATATATATATATGTACATGTGTGTGTGTGTGTGTGTGTGTGTGTATAAATATGATAATAATGAATATACATTAGTTTTTATATAAATTTATTGAATAGCATGGAGCTTATCTGCGATCAGAAGTTTCATCCCATTTTATTATGACAATCATCAGACCTAATCATCGTAATAAGGCGGCAGGGAACCTTGGGTCTCAGATAAGCATCCATCATCATCATCATCATCATATCGTGCTGGCAGCACGGATATCCCTGACGCTCTTTCGCCACTCCTCCCTCTCGTTCATCGCCCGAGGCAGGTCTTCAGGACAACAACCTGTATCCTCACATAGCTGCTGAATGTACGTTCGTGCTGGTCGTCCTGCTTTTGCGCGGCCATGTGTGGGGGTCCAAAACTAATATATGTTTATTTATTATTATTATTATTATTATTATTATTATTATTATTATTATTATTATATAATATCTCTATTATAGATATTGCGCACTCTCCAAATTATACCGCATTTGGTCTGCCACAAATCCACCCAGTGACATAGTGACTACCATACTGTAATATATTCATATAAATGTGCGCGCACGCGAGTGTGTGTGTGTGTGTGTGTGTGTTGTTTTTGTGTGTGAGGCAATTATTCTTAATCTATGTCAGCAGATTTGTTCAGCTTTATCCATTGCATCCATTCACAATCCCCAAAACCTTGCTTAAAGCTGCCATGTGATATTATGCAAGCGATTATGATCAACCTGAATCACATGTGAAGAAAGAGTATATTTTCTTTTTTCTTTTTTCCTTTTTTTTCATGAAACAAACCCTCAACTTTACACGCTGTGTTTCTCTTTCGAAGTCAAGATATTCATTACAAGACTCGAGTATAAAAAAACGGTCAACATTTGTTCGCAGCATGTGACGGCTTTAACATCGTTGATTTACCAAGAACAGTGCAATACCATTCTCTCAGAGACACAAAACACAATTCACCTTAACGTAAGTAATTCTTTCTCCGATCTCTAGTTTCCCTAGTCTCTTTTCCTGGTCTTTGACGACCGTTTCAAGGCCAGCAACTACAACTGACTTAAGTGATTGTGTAAGATTGTACAGGGTGCAGAAGCAAAATAAGGAATATTCTAGTATCTAAACGTCTCTATTATAGAAGAACATTAATTTTAACTTTGAAAAATAAACAGTCCAATAAGAAGATAGACACAAAGCAGTAAGTTTACTCAATATGGCCACTATATCTTAAAATTATTGTATCAACATTCCTTCGAAAACATTTGGATGACTTCAAAATAAATTCTTCTGACATTTTATTCCCTCCCTCCTCAGTTGCAGTCTTAAGCAAACCAATATTTGGATGGGAAGTCGGATTTTTTTTCTAAAACGCTCCATTTGACGTAATCAAGGGGGGTGGGGTTTCCGGATAGAAATCGATACTTATATGGGTTAAAAAATCAATTCTAGCGACTATTACCACTTTGCCTAATTTCACTTTCATCACACAGGGATAATTGAAAATATGGTTGGTAGATCTGTTACATCATGTATGTAGATCAATATATCGATAGACATATGTTTGTGAATGGTTCTCTCGTGTAGGTTTGGTTTGTTTGTTTGTTGGGTTTTATGGCATATCAACCTTTGCAGGTTATTTAACGCCAAATCCATTTTTATGTAAATAATCTGTTCTATTTAAAACAATTCAGTTTAGCATAAGTACACAGTTTAATTGTCAAAAACATTTCTATTTCAAAGTATTCAAGCAGTTGTATGTAACAATTCGGTTAAGTGTAAATACAGTTTTAATGTCGAAAAATAGTTCTATTTGAAATAATTCAGTTAAGCATAAGCACGCAGTTTAAATGTAAGTACGGTTTAATTGTAAAAGTCATTTCTATTTCAAACTATTCAGTTTTACTGTAACAATACATTTTAGCATAAGTATGCTGTTAATTCTATTTAACCCATAGATAGGACCCTTATCAGGTGCTACCACTCCGGGTCAGAGTGGACCTGGGAGCAATGGCAATGAAGGGGTACTCCGCATTCACCAAAGCTCCAGCATTGCTGGAACCTCACCATCAGATTGTTTAGTGTCATATCCAGGACACTCGTTAGGGGGGGGGGTCTTACCCCTCTGCAGAGGTGCAGTCAGTGTATTCTACAGCCCCAGGTGACTGGGCAATTCTCTCGTGTAGTTTGTTCTCATTATATAAAGAAACCAGAAAACAATGTACATAGTCTAAGGTTAATATATGTTGGGTTGGTTTCTTTGTTTGATGGCATATCAACCTTAATAATGCCAAAGCCATCCTTGTGGAAGAACAGCTATGGTACTGTACCATTAAATGTTTTTGTTTTTTTGTTTAACGGTATATCAACATTCGTGGGTTATTTAATGCAAAAATCGTCCTTGTAGAAGTACAGCAGTGATAATATTTAATCCATAGCTGCGGGGATAAGGTGGTTCGTACATTTTCCAATGGTATTAGTTCTAAAGTGAATGTAATATCGCGACAGGAATTCGAGGTGTGCTGTCTAGCTGGTAAGCAATTATGCTACGAGGACTCCACTGGTAAATTTAAGATATAAAATCTTGCACAAACAAATATGATTTTTAGTTACTCATTGAAAAGATTTAGACTTTTTTTTCAAATACTGGACTAATCAGATTTAAAAAAAAAACGTTTTAAAAATTATTTCATACTTTTGCTTCCGTACACTGAATTTGATGCATTGAAAGGAGCTTAACAAGCACAACCACTCCGGGTCAGAGTAGACCTAAGTGTATTAGGAATGAAAAGGTATTCCCCACTCCTCAGATCTTGATTGCCCAGTCGGCTGGGGCTGTAGAATAAACCGACTGCATCTCTACAGAGGGGCAAAACTCCCCCAAAGAATGTCCTGGTATGACACTAAACAATCTGATGGTGAGGATCCAGTAATACTGGAGCTATGGAGAATGCAGAGTACCGCTTTATTGCTATCGCTCCCAGGTCCACTTTGGCTGGAGTGGTAGCGCCTGATAGGGTCTTATCAATGGCTCAAATAGAAATAAACTGTGAGCTTATGCTAAACTGAATTGTTTGAAATAGAAGTGTCTTTGACATCTAAACTGAGTATTTATGCTAAACTGAATCGTTTGAAATAGAACTGCTTTTTGATTTTAAAACTGTGTACTTATGCGAAACTGAATTGTTTGAAAAAGAACTGTTTATATGCATAAAAATGGATTTGGTATTAATGACCTTCAATGGTTGATGTGCCATAAAATCAAACTAAACCAAACCAAACCAAACCAAACCGCAGTTTCGTGTCATACCCAGGACACTTCCTTTCTCTGGAAGTATCATTTCTCTATAGCGGATTCAGAGTGTGCTTTTTTTTTTCTTTTTGTTTATATCGAAGGAATACACTTAAAGTGCTCTAGTTTTGATAATAAAGCAATTTCCCATGTAATTGAAAAATGTTATTAGTTCATGGTGTCTGAGTTTATGCTGAATGTCTTTTTTTAATCAGTCAAATTCTTGATATAACAGAGATAACTATGAAATTGTTCGATTCCAAAGCGTCAACTCTTTATAGATTATTTAATTTTGAAACGATACATATAATTTGAAAACAGTTTTCGGTTTCAATTTGTTCATATCTAATACTGATCATTTATGCACAATTATATGATTCTACAGAGAATGGTGTAGCGCCCTCCCTTACACCTCGGTGTAGTAGCTACTGAAAAGGGAGCCTTCGAATTATCCTCGACTAAGGTTGCCATATTTACTTTTACATGATTCCAAGGGTCTATTTCATAATTTTTTAGATGAAGTCTGATAAGTCTTATCATTAAAAAAATCGGACTATTGTCTTCATCTTCATTGATATATACACAACGATTCGGCCGATTTGTTCTTTATATCGCATTTCTCATGGTAAAATATACAAAGCAGAGACATACCACCCACTAAAAGTAAGGCTAACGTAACATCGAAAGGCAGTATGTCTATGGAAAGTCTTTCTTTCCATATAAGGTCAGATATGGTCGACCATATATAGAAAAAAAAGAAGAGCAACCACCTATCCTTGTGGGATGAAGTTAGGGAAGAACATTGGAGTATAAGATATCTTAAAGCAACGGCGCATATATTGAACCACAGAGACCTGTTAAGCAGGACAAATATAAGGATAAGTACGAACCATGAGTCGAAAAGACTCGATGAAAAAATGTGATATGAGCTTAAGTAAAAAACAAAAACAAAAAACACTCAAAGAGTAAATAATATCTAATAGGTTAATGGAAACATTTGATTCATAAGTCCCCAAAATTATTTCGGGATTTTTCGGCAGGACATATGGCACAGTGAATAAGATGTTTGGTTATAAAGTACTTCTTAGCGAAATCATCTGGAGGTTGCAGGTTCAATCCCAACTACAGGTAAGATAACAAAGAAAACTTACCATAGATTAACATTTACAGCAGATCATGGTTAACGGAATCAGAACAATCTATCCTTCCCCGTGAATTAAATAAAGCGTTCAGTTGGAGTTTCTGTGTTAGCTCTCGAGGTCGACATGAAATAAGTGAAAAGAATCATTCGTTTGTACATTGTCATATGGTTTCTAGAATTCCTAATACAAATAATTTCCAAACAGTTATATATTTTCAGGTTTTCCTATTTGTACAGAAAATTTTTAAACAGATTTGTTTGATCGATAGATGGCACCTGAACAAGTCCCAGCAATTTGGGTTAGAGTCAGCCTGGAAGTAATGGGAGTAAAGGTGTTTTGTACTCATACCAAAGCTCCAAAACCAGCCTCACCACTAGATCCAATTCAGTGTCACCCTAGCAGTTGATATATTTTCCTTGTTCCAAGAAATGATGACAAGGTGCGCACGTGTATGAAACATTAAATAACACACAAGGGTTGATATGCCATAAAACACCAACCAACCAACATGGTCATTGTACATGTAACACCGTAAAAATTGCATATGATTAAGCAATTGTTATTTGGGCAACACGCTTAATACTATAAAACCAGCCAACCAATCAAGCATCCAGACACCCGACTATACAACCAACCGTCACAATGGAAACGAAAGCCTCACGACTAACATACACTACGCTAAAGATACTAATCTATTCAACATTTTTCTTTTTAAGTAGAGAAATTATATCGTAAATTGAATTACCATGACCAGAAAATCCGGCGAACACTTACGCTCGACATACGGAAACGCTGGACAGCTGTTTCGACCTTATTAGGTCTCACCAGCAGTGTATACCGTAATCTCCACCACTGGAGATCGAACCAGCGAACACAGAATGCAGAGCTGAAACTGTACAACTGAGCCATAGTCCATATCGCACAAAAGTGACGCCAAATTAACTAGTCATGGTAATTGAACTGAATGTGTCTTTCAAGTTACATACGTACTCTTTGCAGAAGACACGGGCACTCCTTGGATAAACTAATCACGTGAATAATCCAGAGGTTTTGGCGCAAAATATAAAAAATCAGCAGATAGATTCCGAACCAAGTTCCGGCTACACGTAGATCAGAAATTCTCTCCAAGAAATCACTGAATCAGAAGATACTATTTACCAACCCCTCCGCTCGGGCAGGATATGACACAAAGTCAATTTTTAAGCAGAGTTTAACAGGTTTGAATTCAGAGTTTTCCTTCACCTAGACCAGTTGCCTCACCAAGGCTGAAGAACCTGGTCTGTCCTACTATTTACCCATAGCTGGAGGGAGAATAAGGGGGTTCATACCTTTCCCAAGGGTATTTGCCCGAAAGTGAACGTAATAGCGCGACTGGAGTACGAACTCGCGTACTACGATTCCGCAGTTCATCGCTTTAACCATTACACCACGAGGACACCCTGAATCAGAAGATAACTGCTATCCTCTCCAGCACACCGGTAAGTCTCTCAAACTTGACTTGATACACAGGAAGGACTTTATACTGTTTGTAAATGTTTTGTTTTGAATAAATTGTAAGAATTGAACTTAGTTTTAATTCATTTGTACCGGACATTGGCCTAGCGGTTAGAGTGTTCGCCAATGGCCCGGGAGACCTGGGTTCAATCCCAGGTCGAGTCATACCAAAGACTCAAAAAATGGTACTTGATGCCTCCTTGCTTAACACTCAGCATTATAAGGTACGGATCAAGGGTAAAGTAGGGCAATCCAGGGAAGGAGTAGCGCCCTCCCCTACACCTTGGTGTAGTAGCTATCGAAAAGGGAGCCTTCGGGTTACCCTCGACTATGGTCACCAACTTTACTTTTTTTTTAATTCATTTATTTGTTGTTGTTAGTTTTCGAAAGAAATGCTTTACTAATTCAAATAGGGCTATGAAATAAATGCTTAAAAGTGGCCTTCAAATGAATATTAGTATTTTGGGGTTTTGTATTCCTTTTTCCCTCCCGCCTCACAGTTACAAAATCAGTATAAAATATCCCAATTACACACAATACAGATATCCATCTGACGTATGTAAAACTTGGAGTCATGAATAAGGTCAATTTTATATCTTAGGATATATATATATGTATATATGTGTATGTGTGTTTATTATCTTTTGATTACATTATGTTCGAAGCTATAAACATGATACTCTCTCTCTCTCTCTCTCTCTCTCTGCTAAAAGATCAATAGAAAAGCAAAAAAATCCTCACAATACTTCTCCATCTGATGTCTGTGAAACTTGGATTAATTGTCAATGTTTGACAGTGTGTCCATTTTAATATCTTAGATTATTTCTATAAATATATATATATGTGCGTGTGTTATCATCCGACAATATTATATACGAAGCTGTGAAAAATCGTCGGTGATTTAATTGGTTTGGTTTGTTTAATGGCACATCAACCTTCACGAGTTACTTATTACCTTGTAGAACAGATATTGGTACTATTTAACTCATAATCGGGGGAGATGGATGAAGGGGTTCATTTCTTTCCCAAAATTATAAGTCTGAAAGTAAACGTAATAGCGCTGACTGGAATTCGAACTCGCTAACTTAATGGTCGAAGTCCAGCACTTTCACCATTATTTCATCCCCTTGAGAGACTTAATTCCTGTCAGTATGAATTAAGTTGTTTGATTGACACCAAAACGTTATATGTTATATACAAAGAGGCGCCCTACTTGTTTTCGTCATTGTTTTTTTTTTTGTTGTTGTTGACTTTGTTGCTTTGTTCTTCACACGTTCAATTTCTTTCCGTTTTTATTATTTCTATTTCTATTCTTATTAATTTCATGATCTCTATTCTTTTTTAATTTTTTATCCGATTTCATAGAAGCCGAGAAGCACTGAACCGAATCAGTACATCTGTTGACACTAAATAGTTAGTTAGGTGATATATATATATATATATATATATTACACAAACAAGTGTAAACACAGACTAATACGAATTTTAAAAAAAAGTAGACATGATTAACTCTAGACGCTGAGGCGATTCAAAATCCTCATTGTTTTTCGTCTCAAAGAAAAAAAATCAATCAAAACTTGAGATCTGAATACATTCTGTCATGAAGATATAAGACAAATATACCTTGAGATGTTTTATTTTTATTTGCATGAAATTTTCTTTTCGAGGAATAATAATAATGATAATATTAATATGAGAATTGAAAAAGCAATGTAACATGAAGGTAACAGTGATACCTGTCGTTGTTGGTGCATTGGGAACGGTTTCCAAAAGTCTTGAAACAGAAGATCGGAGAAAGAATCGATACCATACCAACCACAACATTAAGATCGTCTGGGATTCTTAAAAGAACCCTGGAGGTGTAAATACACTTGCTGTCTCTCAAAATTCAGTCAAAAACAGCTAGTTAAAATTGGTGTGAAAATCTTCCAATGAGTGAAATAATAATAATAATAATAATAAGGCACAATAAATAAACGATTATTAAAAGGACTGGAGGACTTGGAAGTTGGCGGACGGGTAAAGACTATCCGAACGACAGCATTGCTAAGAACGGCCAGAATCCTGAGACGAGTCCTGGAGACTTGAGGAGACTTGCTGTCACTCAAACTCCTGTGTAAAACCATCAGTTAACGCTGATGTGAAAAACTCTAAAGGAGTAAATAATAATAATAATACTTTGCTGTCCCAGCGGACCACAGAATAAATCTGAAGGGATGTGAAAAGAAGGATAAGTACCTCGACCTTGCTAGAGAATTGAAAAAGCTGTGGAACATGAAAGTAACGATTGTGCCAATTATGATTGGTGCGTAAGGCACAATTACTAAAAGATTATTAAAGAGACTGGAGGACTTGGAAGTTGGCGGACGGGTAGAGACTATCCAAACGACAGCATTGCTGAGAACAGCCAGAATCCTGAGACGAGTCCGGGAGACTTAAGGAGACTTGCTGTCACTCAGCTCCAGTGAAAAACCATCAGCTAACACTGATGTGAAAAACTCTAATGGGTAAAAAATGATAAATGGATCACCTAATCTTGGCGACCAGAGCTATTGATAGTGATTAAAAAAAAGCGAATAGTAGGGTAAAACTGAAGGATAGCAAAAAAAAAGATAAGTACCAAGACCTTGCAAGAGAACTGAAAAAACTATGGAACATAAAAGTGGCGATGAAGTACGAAGACCTCGCAAGAGAACTGAAAAAACTATAGAACATAAAAGTGGAGGTGAAGTACCAAGACCTTGCAAGAGAACTGAAAAAACTATGGAACATAAAAGTGGCGATGAAGTACGAAGACCTTGCAAGAGAACTGAAAAAACTATGTAACATAAAAGTGGCAGTGAAGTACTAAGACCTCGCAAGAGAACTGAAAAAACTATAGAACATAAAAGTGGAGGTGAAGTACCAAGACCTTGCAAGAGAACTGAAAAAACTATGGAACATAAAAGTGGCGATGAAGTACGAAGACCTTGCAAGAGAACTGAAAAAAACTATGTAACATAAAAGTGGCAGTGAAGTACTAAGACCTCGCAAGAGAACTGAAAAAACTATAGAACATAAAAGTGGAGGTGAAGTACCAAGACCTTGCAAGAGAACTGAAAAAACTATGGAACATAAAAGTGACGGTGAAAATCATAGAAAACCCGAAAGAAGACCAACTGTTAGATCTTGCGAGAGAATTAAGTAAAAGCTGAGGAACATCAAGGTGACATTGATACTAATTGTAAATTAGTGCAATTGATCCCCGAAGATTTAGTCAAAGGACTAAAGGAGTTGGAAAATGGAGGACGAGCGGATACCATCCATTGTTGAGTTCGGTCAAAATACTGAGAAGAGTCCTAGAGACCTGAGGAGACTTGATGTCACTCAGATTCCAGCGAAAAACAATCAGCAAACGCTGGTGTGAGAAACCGACGAGGAGTAATATATCAATAATAATAAGTGTGGATTTTACCGTTCCAGCTGAGTGAAAGTGAAGAAAGGTTAATAAGTAGACAAATGTTTGTGTTCCTATAATGATATTAAACCATCAGATGGTGAACCTCCAGTCTTGGAATTTTGATTGATATGGAGTTCCCCTTCATTACCATTACTCTCAGTTTCACTCTAACCTGGAGTAGTGTTATCTTTTAGGGTACAATCCATAGGTCGAATAGAACTGTGTATTTATTCACTCAGTATTATTCTTAATATCAAATTGAACTATTTGCGGGAAATAGAAATGCTTTAAACCATTTAACTGTATGTTGACAAATGAGCTCAAACTCGTTTAAGAATGAAGTTACCAACAATTCACTTAAAAAGTATATACATATATATATATATATATAAAGACCGGCTGATTATTCGAGTGAGGAGAATGTTCTCGCATGGTCCGGGAGAGCGAGATTTCAATCCCAGTACGAGTCATATCAAAGACTCAAAACTGGTACTTGACACGTCCTTGCTTAACACTCAGTATTATAAAGTAGGGATCAAGGGTAAAGTGGAGCAATCTAGGGAAATAAGTAGCGTCCTCTACAACACCTTGGTGCTGTAGCTAATGAAAAAGGGTTTTTTGGGCAGTCCTCGACTACAGTCGCCAACTTTACTTTCTTATATATATATATATATATATATATGTGTGTGTGTGTGTGTATGTGTATATGTGTGTGTGTGTGTGTGTGTGTATAAATAGGATTTGGCACCAAATAATGATCAAGAGTTGATATGCCATTGATCCTATTCTGTACTAATACCGAGACCTTGGAAGGGAACAGAAAATTTGTGGAACATGAAGGTGACTGTGATACGAATTGTAGCTGAAACACTTGGAACAGTCTACTGGAGCCAGAAAAATCGACTGGATGAACTGGAAATTAGAGGAAGGATTTAAATCATCCAAATCGGTTATTATTAAAATCGGTTAGAATTCTTAAAAGAGTCTTGGAGACATAAAGAAACTTGCTGTCACTTAGACTCCAGTTTTAAAAAATCAGAGCAAGTGCAAAAATCTCAAAAATGAGTATAATAAAAATAATAATAATAATAATAATAAATGGTATATGCCCCTGTCCTAGAAAATGACACGCATAAACTCCAATGAGACTTTAACATACTTAATACCGGCCAGAAGACCAGACCTTATAATAATCAACAAAAAAAAAAAAAAAAAAAAAAAGAGAATTTGCAAAATTTTCGACTTGCTGTCCCGGCGGACCACAGAATAAATCTGAAAGAATGTGAAAATAAGGATAAGTACCACGACCTAGCTAGAGAATTTAAAAAGCTGTGGAATATGAAAGTGATGATTGTGCCAATTGTGATTGGTGCTTTTGGCACCATAACTTAACGATTATTAAAAGGCCTGGAGGTGTTGGAAGATAGCAGACGGCTGGAGACTATCCAAATGACAGCATTGCAGAGAATGGCCGGAATCGTGAGACGAGTCCTGGAGACTTGTGGCAACTTTCTGTCATTCAAACTCCATTGAAAAACCATCAGCCAACAGTGATGTGAAAGACTCTAAAAGAGTAAATAATGATAATAACAATAATTATAAGGGTAGGTTATGTAGTAATAGGGACGAAATGATTAATCAAATAATTAGCGAATGTAGCAAATTAGCGCAAAAAGAGTATAGGAATAAACACGACTAGGTGTGTGTGGGGGGTAGGTAAGGTAATCCACAAGGAATTGTGCAAGAAATTGAAATTGTAGCCATACTACCAACTGGTATATGCACAAACCAGAATCCGTCCTGGAGAATGAGTAAGACAAAATTCTCTGGTTGGTTAGTTGTTTTTTGTCTTACGACGCGTCAACCCTTTTCAGGTCATTTGACGCCAATTTAGATTTCAAAACTTCAGTTTAGTATAAGTAGAGTTCTGGTTTACAGACAATTAAGTGTCAAAACGGTTCTATTTCAAACGATTCAGTTTAGCATAAGTACATAGTTTAGTACTATTTAAAAACAGTTCTATTTAAACAATTCCGTTTAGCATACGTGCGTAGTTTCAGAATCATATTAAAGCAAGAATAGATAAGACGCAACAAATCTGCAAATGTAGTTTATGTGGTAATAGAGACGAAACGATCAATCACACAAAAAGCGATTGCTGCAATTTAGCACAGAAATAGTATAAGACTAGACACGACTGGGTGGGCAAGGTGATCCACTGGGAATAGAGCAACAAATTTTAATTTGACCATACGAACAAATGGTATTTGCGCAACCCAAAATCTGTCCTGGAGAATGAAACACGAAAACTCCTAAGGGACTTTAACATATAAACGGATCACCTAGTCTCGGCTAAAAGACCAGACCTTACAATAATGAACAACAACAAAAAAAAAGAGAACTTGCAAAATTGTGGACTTCGCTATCCCGGCTGACCACTGAGTAAAATTGAAAGTGAAAAGAGGGATAAGGACTTCGACCTAGCTTGAGGATTGAAGAAACTGTGGAACATGAAAGTGACCTTTATACCAATTGTAATTGGTGGTCTTGAAACAGTCACCGAAAGATTATTAAAGGGACTAGAAAACTTGGAAATAACGGGACGAGTGGAGACCATACAAAGTACTACATTACTGAGATCGGCCAGACTACTGAGAAACGTTCTGGAAACTTGAGGAGACTTCCTGTACCTCAGACTTCAGTGAAATGCCATCAGCAAATGCTGATGGGAAAAACACCCAAAGATTAAATAATAATAATAATAATAACAATAATAATAATAATAATAATAATATCAAAACAAACAGAAAAACAATTTAAAAAATCTAGAAAATAAAAATGTGTAGAAAAACTATACAGATCTTTCAAGTAACAAACCAAGGAAATTCCACATGATTGATATGAACATGGTTAAGCAGAGGAAACCTCAAGAAAAAAACGGAATCTTTTTTAATAGCAATACAAAATAATTCTGTAAGAACTAATTTTGTCAAAACAAAAATTGCTAAAGAATAGAAAGTATACATTATGTAGTGACAGAGATAAAACTGTTAATCACGTAGTAAGTGATGCAGGTGATCCACTGGGAACTGTGCAAGGGGTTGGAATTTGTCCAAAGCAACAAATGGTAAATGCACAATGCAGAACCCCTCATGGAAAATGAAATGCATGGATTCTCTAGAATTTCGAGGTATAGATAAATTATCATATTCTGGCCAGAAGACCAGATTAGAAAAACATGCCATCAACTGGATTTTGAGTTCCAGGAAACCGCAGATTGAAAATAAAAGAAAGAGAAAAGACAGAAAAAATACTTATGATACATATTGATCTTCGACAGTTTGTGTTAGCTTATGGATTTCAAAAACAAGACGCAGCTGTGGCTTACGGTTGACAAAAGACAGCGGAAATGTCCTGTGAATTGCGTAGGTGGGATGCTGAAAGGAATAGTGCGTAGGCGTCCGAAAAAATATATGACGATAGAAGTTTTCAACTCCGAGCGCACAGCCGAGTGTGCAGAGAGCCGAAGGCAGAGAAGAGAGAGTAGACGTCACACCGTTTCGGAAGTTGAACTTACTGCTAGTGGTAAACTACTTCGCATATTGCCCCTCTTACAACGTGTCCAACGGGTTTTTGAGGATTGGGACATACCCATTAATGTTCATACGTATGTTGCATAGTCAGCCGGGGCTGTAGAATACACTGTCTGCACCTCTGCAGAGGGGTAAGACCCCTGCCCCCCCAAAAAACGAGTGTCTTGGATATGACACAAAACAATCTGAGGGTGAGGTTTCAGTAATGCCGGAGCTTTGGGAAATGCGGAGTACCCCATCATTGCCATCGCTCTCCGGTACCCTCTGGCCCGGAGAGTTATCACCTGATAGGATCATATCTATGGGTCATATAGGATTAAATTGAGTACTAATTCTAAACTGAATTATTTGAAATGGAACTGTTTTTGACATTGAAACTGTACTTACGCTAAGGTGAATTGTTTGAAATAGAACTGTTTTTGACAAAAACTATACTTATACTGGACTGAATTATTTGAATTTGAACTATTTGACTAAAATTAATAGCTTGAAATAGAATTTTTTTTTTTTTTTACAATTAAACTGTGTAAACTGCTAAATAGAAATAGAAATTTGAAATAGAACTGTTTATTTGTATAAAAACTGATTTGGCAGTAAATAACCTACAAAGGTTGATATGCCATAAAACCCAAACAAACCAAACTAAATCATACTTACGGTATATAAGACCATTGCAGTTGAAGAGTCACGGAAAAAAGACTTTTTTCGAGAAAGGAATAACAAAAAAATATGTAGACAAAAAATGAACATTTATATTAATATATATATAAATGTATGTCTGTGTGCATGTCTCCGTGTGTATTCGTGCGTGTGTGTGTACAATAATGAAGAAACTAAGTATTCCACGTTTAAATATTCAAAGACCCTGTTGAAGGTTTAATGTAAAAAACAGAAATGTTTAATTAACAAATAATTCCACTATGAATGAAATCATCCCTGGAGTACCTTGTTTTTCATAATCATAGACCAACATAGCGTCGGATTTACTTCTATTTCCCATCTATATATATACATATATATAGTCCCCACCGTAGGTTGAGTAGTCGAGAATTGCGCAGATACCACATACGCATAAATACAAAACTCTTTTCATTAATTGAGCTTTCCGGTAGCCAATAAGCGTATATGTAAATAAATGTATACGTGAAATTCCTTTACTTACGCTGAGAGATATTCGACTGACGTAAAGTCATCCTGGTTATATATATAACCTAAAAGTTTATTTAATATCGCTTTCTTGATATCAATTAAATTGTGAAAACATTGCGAAAGACCTATTGCCCTGTGCTCTCTTTCAGTAAGTCTTGCAATACTTCCCCTTTATATACAGTACGTGATGCCCCCTTACTTAGCACTCAGCACTATAAGGTAAGGATGAAGAGTAAAGTGGAGCAATCCTGGGAATGGAGTAACGCTCTCCCTTACACCTCGGTGTAGTAGTAATTGAAAATGGAGCCTTCGCTTCTTCCTCGACTAATGTCACCAACTTTACTTATATATACATATATATATGAATGCATATATATATATATATATATATATAAATGCATATATGTGTATATATCTATCTATCTATATATATATATGAATACATAAATATATATATATATATATATATATATATGCAAATTTCATTAAACATAATAGACATTTTATGTCTACATATTTTCTTCTGGATCCGTTCGAATTCCCGTAGTACTTTAATCGTATTCGGGGGGAATTGATATTGACATTTAAGTACATAATAATAATATATATGTTGGTTTAACCTCAACTACCCTGTCGAGGAGACTTACAATGCACCTTTCTGACACAAGTTCAATAGCTCAGCATTTAAGAAAACATTCATGCCCAACAACGCAACTACGAAAAATTCTCCCCGACAACACAACAATACTCGAACATCAAAATAATAAACAAAAACTTCAGATTCTCGAAGTACTTCATGTTAGAAACCTGCAACCAACACTTGATAGAATTAATTTTCAAACCAGTGCTTATGTACTTAAATGTTTTTAGCTACTGGCACTAATTACAGAATTACATTTAAAAGCAAACGCCATGATCTTCGACGGCAAAGACGTCCTTACACTGTTGTAATATGCTAAAACAAAAGTTACATCACTTTTGTAATAGATCCTCTCCTGATGATGGCCCAAAGTCGGGCAGAAAGTACTAGGGATACATACAACTATGGACAATACATAAATCAATTTCTCCCGAATACGATAAAAGTAATACAGGAATTCGACCGGATCCAGAAGAAAATATGTAGACATAAAATGTCTATTATGTTTAATGAAATTTGCATTAACGAAGAAATGCTGCCTATATATATATATATATATATATATATATATATATATATATTGTATACTTAGGCAGCAAGTTATTATCTAAACATGCTTGGTTGAATACTGCGGATTGTTTCTTTTTTAAAATGTTCAATTCGAGTCGTCTTACTCGTCTTCTTATGTCTGGTTGCCCAGTCGGTTTGGGCTGTAGAATTCACCGTCTGCTTCACTGCAGAGGGATAAGACCCCCACTACAAGTGTCCATGTATGACACTAAACAATCTGGGGGTGAGGTTCCAGTAATGCTGAAGCTTTAAGGAATGCAGAGTACGCCTTCATTTCTATCGCTCCTAGGTCCAATCTGATCCGGTGAGGTAGCACCAAATAGGGTCCTATCTTTTAGTCAAATAGAATTAAATTTTCTACTTATGCTAAATTGAATTGTTTGAAATAGAACTCTATTGATATTAAACTGTGAGTAAAAAAAAGCTAAACCTATGCGAAACTAAATTGCACGTATTAGAACTGTTTGACTAAACTGAACAGCTTGAAAGAGAAATGTTTTGACAATTAAAATGTATACTTATGAATTGTTTGAAAAAGAACTGTTTATTTGTATAAAAATGAATTTGGTATCAAATAACCAACAAAGGTTGATATACCATAAAACCTAAGAAACGAAGCCAAACATACCTAACCGTGTCTGGGTCAAGTTGGTGAAGAAAGTACCGTATACTAGTCCAAGCGCTTTCGACCATTTCAGTTGTCATCTTGGTGGGGGTTGTTGCTGTGAGTTTTATTTACATTTATATGGAGTATTTTTTTTATATCAAGAAAGTGATATCAAATAAATTTTCAGGTTACACACACACACACACATACACACACATATATATATATATATATATATATATATCACCAAAAATATATTTAATATTGCTTTCTTGATATCAATTAAATTGTGAAAACATTGCGAAAGACCTATTGCACTGTGCTCTCTTTCAGTAAGTCTTACAATATTTCCTCTTTCACTCCTCCACCGAAAAAAAAAAAAAAAAACTGTGTTCTAGTCCAATACTTGTCTGCACGCAGATATAAACCCCCACTTCTGGAGCTCTGCAGATGGTGGAGTCAGTCTTCTTGGCTATGGAACTGTTTGAGCTTGTGTTTAAAATGAATAACGAATTGTCTCTCAAAAACATTGGCACTTCAACCATGTATGGAATATTTACAACTTTAGAATTACTGTGAACATTATTAATACAAGGGTATTTAAAACATTCATATTTCAGCTCTGTTGTATTAACCCGTTTAAAATGTTACAGAAATGTATGGAATGCTTCAGACTGCTTTTGGAGCATCTTGCATGAATCGAGCATCGGTTTTTGAGTGGCTTAAGAGATTCAAGGAAGACAGGGAGTCTGTGAGGGATGATGAGAGGTGTGGGAGGAGTAAGGAAGTCAATTCACCAGAGTTGATTGGCCAAAGGGTTAGGGTTAGGGTTACTATGTTGAGGTTTTAAGGGAGTTCAGGAAGAGATTCCTAGGGAAGAGGCCAGCACTCTTCAAATCGGTCTGTGGCATTTCCACCAGAACAATGCACCAGTACACAACTCCATCCTTGTCATAGACTATTTGACCAAGATGGGCATCAAGACAGTTCCTCAGCCTCTCTATAGTCTAGACCTTGCTCCCTGTGACTGTGGGGTTTTAAAACTTTGTTTTTTTTAACACATTTTGAAGAATTTATCGGCTTAGAATGATTCTCTCTTTCCCCCTCTCCATCCTTCTCTCTCTTTATATATATATATATATATATATATATATATATATATATAAAAGTCTGTAGATTAACGATAGAAAAATGGTTGTGTTTATCATAAGAACTATTTATTTTTTTAACACACAGAGATGTGTGTGTGTGTGTGTGTGTGTGTGTGTGTGTGTGTGTGTGTGTGTGTGTGTGTGTGTGTGTGAGAGAGAGAGAGAGTGAGATTCCTTCCTCATAAAAATCCAGACGATAATAAAATATGATAAACTCATATTTAAAAATTCTCATCTTCCTTTTGGCTATCTCTTTCAAGTTTTGATTTATTTGGGGCAACTATTGACTGATAGATCTGAAAAGATTTTAATAAATAAATAAAAAAAATTTCCACGTTAATTTGTTCGAAAACATTACCTAAAAGAAAAGAAAATCAACAACAATTAACAAGCAAAACAAAACAAAACAAAAAACTAAACTTTCTCCTATTTGCTGAGAAATGACGTATGGTGTCGCTAATGTCGTTCTATTCACGAACGTTGATTGGCTCTTTCTAAATCGGAACTTTTAATTCTATGATCATACTAAAAAAAATATTTAAAAAATTCATAATTATTGTATTTGCCTTTAAAAATACAGGCCCTACATCAGCGAATAAATTATTGAATGAATAGATAAAATAATAAATAAATAAAAGAAATCCCTTTTGGTTAAATCTGCATTTCTTAAGTTAAAAGCCGAGGTAATTTTTTTTTGTTATTCATTTATTAATTAATTAGTCCACATTTGCCATATGAAGTTTCTTGATGTTCAAGTTGCCTTTTGTTTTCTTTTTTTTTTCTTTAAGAATACATGAAGAAAATGGAGCCCAAAATGAAAATATTTTTAGAGAAATTAAAAAAGAATTGTTTAAACGAACAATACAAAACAAAATATTTCCATCCATTTAAAAAATGAATTAAAATAAAAATTCTTCCTTTAATGAAATCTTAACATAAACGTTTAGACTTTTCAAAAATTTTCTTTCCCTCTCATCAATTTGTTCTGTCTATGGTTTACTATAAATGTCTTTCTGGAAAACAGTTTAGAAAATAATGTAATTAATTTTGTTTGGTTTGGTTTAATTTTATGGCATATCAACCATTGTAGGTTATTTAATGCCAAATCCATTGTTAGACATATAAATAGTTCTATTTCAAATAATTCAGTTGAGCATGGGTACACAATTTAATTGTCGAAAACAGTTCTATTTCAAACAATTCAGTTGAGCATATGTACACTGCTTACCTCTTTTTAAACCATTGATAGAAGGCTATCAGTTGTTACGACTTCGAGGTATAGTGCACTTTGGAGTAATGGCAATAAAGGGGTACTGCGGCTGTCCGATTTAAGGTTTGGTTGCTGATTTGGCTTCTTTGTTTAATGGAAGGTCAAACTTTGTGGTTTATTTAATGCCAAAGCCATGCCGAAGGAATAAATGTATTCGTACTATTTAAGCCAGAGCTGGGAGGGGGATAAAGAGTTCATACCTTTTCCAAATCCTTTTTTCCGAAATGGGAGAGAATTACATGACTGGATATCGAACTCGATATTCTGAAATGTTGCAGTCCAGCACTTAAACACTACGCCAGGAAGACACTGCCTTATATTTATGGAGACATAGTGAACCAGTTTACGCACGAGGGTCGATTGAAATGAAATATGGGAAATGTACAGGAAGACATGGGGAACTCCCAAAGGTCTTGAGTAGCTTTCACACTCACACACACACACATTTCATACATACGTGGGCCTTCAATAAGTTTCCAGACTTTTTTTATACAGGCATTTAAAACTGTCGTAGATTCTTGGGAATTCAGTATGTTATTGCGATTCATCTTATGAGATGACAGACCAATTTTTATAATTTTAGCTTCAAATGAACAGCTACAACAGGAATTGGAATACACCCTACTAAAGCCTGATTGTCACTGCTGGTGAATTTCACAAATGCAATCTGGACGTGAGTACACTTTAGAAGAACGATATGCAATAAAAGTATGTTTTAAACTTGGAAAAATGCCACAGAAACGTATGGAATGCTTCAGACTGCTTTTGGAGCATATTGCATGAATCGAGCATCAGTTTTTGAGTGGCATAAGAGATTCGAGAAAGGCGGGGAGTCTGTAAGTGATGATGAGAGGTGTGGGAGGAGTAAGTAAGTCAGAACACCTGAGTTAATTGGCCAAAGGGTTAGGGTTAGGGTTACTATGTTGAGGTTTTAAGGGAGTTCAGGAAGAGATTCCTAGGGAAGAAGCCAGCACTCTTCAAATCGGGTCAGTGGCATTTTGACCTGGACAATGCACCAGTCCACAACTCCATCCTTGTCACAGACTATTTGACCAAGATGGGCATCAAGACAGTTCCTCAGCCTCCCTATAGTCCAGACCTTGTTCCCAGTGACTTTTGGTTATTCCTTAAGCTCAGAGACTGTTATGAGAGAATTGAGGAGATGAAATAGGCTGTGACGAAGGGGACTGACACGCTAACGCAAGAGGACTTACGTAGGACCTTCCAGAAGTTGTTGGAACGGTACAAGAAGTGCATTGCAACAAGAGGAGATTACTTCGAAGGAGACTAAAGTTTCATGTGTGTACTTTCAATAAAAGTGCCCATACGAAAAAAGTCTGGAAACTTATTTAATGATCCTCGTATATATATATATATGTATATATATATGTGTGTGTGTGTGTGTGTGTGAGTGTGTGTATTGTGTGAGAGAGAGAGAGTGTGTGAGTGTGTGTTTGTGTGTATGTATGTGTGTGTATATATTGAATTTCCAAAATATATGAATATATAACTGTTAAAAATCATTATATCACGAATATGAAAGCAATTTTTGGTTGTTTGGGTTTTATGGCATATCATCCTTTTTAGGTTATTTAATGCTAATCCATTTTATGCAAATAATCAATTCTATTTCAAACAATTCAGTTTAGCATGAGTACACAGTTGAATTGTAAAATCATTTCTATTTCAAGATATTCAGTTTAGTCAAACAGTTCTAATTCAAACAATTCAGTCTAGTATAAGTTTATTTTTTGTTTACCACAGTTAAATGTCAAAACAGTTCTCTTTCGAATAATTCAATTTAGTGTTGTATAGTTCTAATGTCAAAAACAGTTCAATATCGTAATAAGATAATATGTTTAATAGGAATTTATAGAAATCCTTGTGTCTTTGGTTTTGATAAAAATACACACACACACACACACACACACACACACACACACACACACACACACAGAGTCAATATAGTCCCAACTGGGTTTTTCATACTTCTTTTTGCTGTGCATGGATCCTATTGGTAAAAAAACGTCATCAACACAGATATGACCTCATCATATGACCCTTTCAACAGAAGAACCTTTTAGTCCAACCAAGTACCTCGATAGTAATATCTCAACTACTGAAAACGACGTGAACATACACACAGGTAAAGCATAGATTGCTATTCTTTACAGAAATCTTATCTTTCAAAGGAAATAAAATAGGAATTCTTCCGATTGAACTCTAACGAAATATTTGAAAAAAAAAGGCTTGATATGAACTTTCTAAGAATGATGGTTACTGCTTCGAACAAGTCCTTTAAAGCACTATCCAATAAAATAGAAACTGTATGGCCTCTTTCTTCCAATCTCAGAAAACCTCTAAGACACGCAAGACGTCGTGGTAACTGCTAGAGATGAAAGGTCAGACTCATAAGTGACGTTCTCTTATGGATACTTACACATGGAAACACCTGTGTTGGCCGACCAGCAAAAAATTACATCTATCATTTATGTGGGGACACTGGGTGCCGTCTAAAGGACTTACCAAGAACGATGGCCAATAATAAATGATGGCGAAAGAAAGTTAAAAGAAGTCGACACTCAATCAGGATGAGGATAAAAATAAACCACAAACCAAATATAAGAAATATAAAAATTGTTTAGCAAGAGCACCCCCTAAAAATAGGGAGGATTTGGGTGTGACACAAAACTATATATTATGGCGAGACTAATATTCTGGAGATCTATGAAGAGTAAAGTACAATTTTATTGCTATTACTCTCATGTCCAGTCTGGCCCGGAATACCTAACAATGTTCAATCTATGGGCCAAATAGATCTGTTTACAAAACATTCACGTTCAATTTGACCGTGCGTAAAAAAAAAAACCCAAAAAAACAAATAAAAAAAAAACAAACTCAGAAGGAGTTTTCGAGTAGAAGTAGCTAAAGTGTTCGACTAGGAAATCGCCGTTCGCGAGTTCAAACTCTTGTCACGCTTTATGTCCACTTGTAATATAATGGCCGAGGGATTTCGTTTTATTTATCTTGCCTTTCGGTTTAGTTAGGCTGAGAATCTTTCGCTTAGCGCATGGGTTAGTTTGGTGCAAGATAAGTGCAGGTGTTCGTGCGCGCGCAGGGAGGATGTGTAATTCAGAGATGTCAAAATAAAAATCCCAGATTGAAATGTGACCGGGGGATGTGAATGACGTCATGCACCTGAAGCGTGCACGGAGGATTTTGGGGATTCGAGAAAAGTCAGTTGAGTTTTTGAGTCCGAAGAAGACGGTTAACTTTCGGGGCTCGCCGAGATCAGACCAATAGTTTGCGGCGGGGTGCCACGCGTGGTGGGGGGCAAATGGAAAAGACAGCATAGAAAGATTGTGTATCACTATCCTTATGTCGAATTACCTCTAACTCAAAGGTAATAAAAAGTTTCGTACCTGAACTAAGAAGTCGTAAGTGTTGTTTTTTTTTGTTTTTCGGGATTCCTATGTTATCTATATATAAGTTATGAATATTCTATGTACATTTCACATATTCATGTATGGCTATGTAACACATTTTGGGACTGATACTCTTGAGAAATGTATAAACTCCCTTATCCCTCCAAATATGGTTTAAATAGTACCACTACTGATCTTCTGTAAGGATGGCTTTAGCTTTATATATCCCACAGATGTTGATATGCTTTTAAACAAAGAAACTAAAAAAGAAAAAAACTCACCGCGTAGCAACTGCACAAAAATTTGTACAAATTTACAATGAACAGGATTCCCAAACCTCTATTGAAAAAGTAATCTGAGACGGGTTGACATGCCGTTCAAATCGAACCATTAACAATCGCTGTTTAGCCCAGTCGGCTGAAGCTGTAGAATACATTGATTGCATCTCTGCAGAGGGATAAGTCTCTTTCAACGAGTATCCTGGATGTGGCACTAAACAATCTGATGGTGAAGCTCCTGTAATGCTAGATCTTTAGTGAATGCAGAGGACCCCTTCATTGGCATTGCTTCCAGGTCTACCTTGACCCGGAGAGGTAGCACCTGATAGAGTCCTGTATATGAGTCAAATATAACTAAACTGTGCACTTAGGCTGAACTGAATTGTTTGAAATAGAACTATTTATATGTATAAAATGGATTTAGATAACCTACAATGGTTGATGTACCATAAAACCAAACCAGGAAATGGATACGGTGACACGAGTTCAAATCCTGGACGAGATTGATTGCATTTCACATAGCACTAATACCCTTGGGAAAGGTATGAATCCAATTATATTCCCTCCATCTATGGGTAAATAGTAGGGCAGACTTGGTAAGGCAACTAGTCTAGGAAAACTCTGAATTCAAACCTGATTAACTCCACTTAAAAATTGACCTTGTGTCATATCCTGCCCGGGCGGAGGGGTTGTTAAATATGATAAAACCAAACCAAACCAAAACCAAACCAAACTCATTTAATTTAACTCCTTGCGAGTTTTTCGAACCAGTTTTAGCTGGTGGTCTTTCATTGGAATCTAAAAGAAAAAATTCTCTTGGGCGGATTCTGTTTTGTGTATGTACCATTTGATAGAATGGTCAAATTTTAATTTCTTGCACCATCCATCGAGGATCACTTTTACCATCCTGTCGTGTTTAGTCTTATACTAGTTTTATTATTTTATTATTATTTAACAACAAGCATGTTGGATTAATAAACGTTCGGTCAGTACTCTTTGGTCATTCTGCAGAAAAGGGTTAAGAAATGTTTGAACTGTTCAGCTCTTAGTGCAGGTGTTCACGCTCGTGCGCGGAGGATGTGACAATCACAAATGTCATAATAAAAACCTCAGATGGGAAATGGGATGTGAAAGACGTCACTCCCGGAAGCGATGGGCTGGGAATTTTGGTGATTTTTGAAAAAAGCAGTTAGTTGAGTTTTAACTCTGGGCGAGGCGAGTTGAGATTTTGACTCTGGGCCGAGCAGCCAGCTGGGGGTTGATTGGAGGACGATGTAGGAACAGTCAGCTAGCAAAAATTGTGTCTCTCTCTCCTCGTGTCGAAAAACTAAAAGTCAAAAAAAGTTAATCAACGTTTCGTACCTGAACAAAAGAAAGTCGTCAGTGTTTCGCAGATTCTCCTGCATCCGTATATGTTACACAAGTTACATATTCACAATATATTATCATGTTCTTGCAAATGAATTAAATGAAGGATTCAGCTCGAAGTTCTGTGTAGGCATCCGAGTTCGATATGAAACACCTGAAGAAGGCTGAAGGACTAATCAGCCGAAATATTGTGAATATAAAAATAAAGATAAAGACAATAGTCCGAATACATTAAATGTTAAAAAGCGTTCATTGATAAATTTGTTGCTCTTATGCGAGTTTATCTTTCATAGCAAGATTTTTTTTTTGTAAAACAACAAATTTACGATTTCAAAGATAAGCAAGAATTATATAATTCAGAAGTTGGTTGGTTGGTTGGTAAGATTTTATGGCATATCAACCTTTGTAGGTCATTTAATGCCAGATACATTTTCATACAAATAAACAGTTCTATTTCTAACATTTCAGTAAAGCATAAGTATACAGTTCAGGTATCAAAACATTTCTATTTCAAGTAATTCAGTTTAGCCAAACAGTTCTAATTCAAACGATTTTGTTTAGTATAAGTATAGTTTTTGTTTACACAAAGTTTAATGTCAAAACAGTTCTATCGCGAACAATTCAGTTTAACGTAAGTACAGTTTCGATGCCAAAAACAGTTCTATTTAAAAAAGAAAAGGTTAGCATAAGTAAGCAGTTTACATGTCAAAACTGTTCTTTTTCAAGCAATTCATTTTAGCATAAGAACGCAGTTTATTTCTATTTAATCCATAGATAGGGTCCTATCAGATGCTACCACTCTGGGCCAGAATGGACCTGAGAGCGATGGCAATGAATGAATGCTTCGCATTCCCCGAAGCTCTAGCATCACTGGAACCTCACCATCAGATTGCTTAGTGGTATATCCGGGACACTTCATGGGGGGAGGGGTCTTACCCCTATGCAGATGTTCCATCGGTGTATTCTGCTGCCCCAGCAGACGAGGCTTAAGTTAGTTCAGAACTTAGATGGCTGACCGCTTAGAAACAAAACATAGTAGTACTAGACTTTACTCTTATTATAACTTAGGAAAAAATTATTTAAAAATTTGTAAAATAGGCATTGATATGAAAAATCTATATAAAAGTGAATTTTTGATATCTTAGTTGAGGAGTCTGTGACCCAAGTCATGATATATTGGATTAGTAAATATTTGATCTTAAATTTTTGGCCATACTTACGAAAAATTTTTAAAAAGATCGTTTGTCTTTGACAAATTTCTATTCTGGAAAAGAAAGAAAATTTATGTTCATATTCCAAAACTTATTTTGTCGATTGGATGTCATACCAAAAAATTCTACAACAGAGGATAGAAGGGTTACTTAGTAAGGGAGTTCCATCTCCTCTCTAAGTACGATATGATATATTCCACTGGGTTACAAGGCACCGGTAACAAGGGATATTCCTGATTTGATTTATACCATAGGCTTTGAATAAAGAATTTTTTTCCTATCGCGGTTATTTTCGCAAGATTTAAGACCCTCTCTACCCTGCTAATTATAACTAGAGAAAAAACCATGAATCGTTCCTTCCCCGAGAATGTCATCCTTACCAACATTAGAAAGCTTATTCTGACTTTCTATTTTACCTAGAGATAAGAGTGATGAAGAGCCTGGTTTATGCCTTTCCCAAAAGCCTTAGAACGAAGTGAAACAGTTTTATCTATGATTCGAACTCGGCTTCACTGATTTCTTTTTCACTCATTGATAACCGTTAAGCAATGTGCGCGCCCATTTTTCACGAACATTAAAATGTATTTAGTATAAAAAGTAGAAACGTGATTTAAATGGACTGCAAATAAGAGAGAGAGAGAGAGAGAGAGAGAGAGAGAGAGAGAGAGAGAGAGAGAGAGAGAGAGAAGAAAAAATGGATCGGACATGTTAAAATTCATTGGTCTTTAAACAGCTTTTTCTTTCTTGTTCTATTTTTTTTTTTTTCAAAACTGAATTTCACTTATGAATTGATGTAAAAAGCATAACGTGTAATCTATTTAATTTGAATTCGTCCCGCTAAAAGCATTCTGCTAAAATTTGTTAAAAAGTTGTTTCGTGGTGGTTTTTTGTTTGTCTTTGTTTTGCTTCTTTTTTTTTTTCGATGGACAAGAGAGTGTTTAGAAAATTTTAAAAGTAACTTTTGGTCGACAGAGTCCAAACAGCCATTATCAGAGATAGAGAGAGAGAGAGAGAGAGAGAGAGAGAGAGAGAGAGAGAGAGACAGACAGACAGACAGAGACAGAGCAGATAGATAGATAGATAGATAGATAGATAGAAATAGATGCACATAGATTGATAGATAGATAAATGGAAAGAATATGGATATATTGATCGATTCATGCATATGTACAAAGAAAGGCGTAGATTGATCGAAAGATAGATAGATAAACAGAACATTAGCGTTAGATAGACAAATATATATATATATATATATATATATATATATATATATATATAAGAAAGTAAGTAAAGTTGGCGACCGTAGTCGAGGGCGACCGGAAGGTTCTCTTTTCAAAAGTTACTACACTGGGGTGTTCTGGAGAGCATTATTCTTTTCCCTGGATTGCTCCACTTTACCCTTGATAGTACCTTATAATGCAGAGTGTTAAACAAAGAGGTATCAAGTACTATTTTTAAAGTCTTTGGTGTGACCCGACCAGGGACTGAACCCCGTTCTCCCGGACCATTGGCGAACACTCTACCTACTAGGATAATGAGCCGGTATATATATATATATATATATATATATTGAGAGATAGATAGATAGATAGAGAGAGACTGATAGATACAGATATGTTGATTGATACACGCATATATATTGAGATAGATAGATAGACTAACAGAAATTCAGAGATAGATAGATAGATAGATAATTGGAATTTTGGATTTTAGCATTCTAAATCGATACTATTGTTCAGAAAAACCTGTATCCCTAGATTATTTTAATCGGAAAATTCCAACTAATCATTAATAATCGCTTTATGAACAGTTCCTCGAGTTAATAATCAAAGTCTCCGAGAATTTTCTTTGTCACATTTTTTGTACGGATTTTTATTTGAGCATATACCATATGTTAATATAGTCATATTTTAATCTCTTGCACAATTACCAGTTTAGTGCCTTTCCCACCCTGTTTTGCCTGGTCTTTTACTCCACCCAATATCTTTGGAATGGCATGTTTCACAGGTCACTCTCTTCCGGTGCATCAGTCTATGACTGTACCATGGGATTTTACCTTGTCCCATATTGCCAGCCAAGCCCGCCGACGCGATTTCTTCCCATAACTGCCATCGGAATGTGTCACTTCCGCTGTCTTTGGTATGGCATGTTTGGCCGCGTCGAAGGTCAATATACAACACATATCTTCTTCTTCTTCTTCTTCTTCTTCTTCTTCTTCTTCTTCTTATTATTATTATTATTATTATTATTATTATAGAGGACGTGCCCGTGGTGTAATGGTTATCGTCGTAGGAAATGGACACAGCGACACGAGTTCAAATCCTGGACGAAACTGATTGCATTTCACATAGCACTAATACCCTTGGAAAAGGTATGAATCCAATAATTCTCCATCCAGCTATGGGTAAATGGAAGGGCAGACTAGTTCTTCAGCCTTGGTAAGGAAACTAGTCTAGGAGAAGGAAAAACTCTGAATTCAAACCTGTTAAACTCCGCTTAAAAATTGACCTTGTGTCATATCCTGCCCAAGCGGAGGGGTTGGTAAATATGATAATTATTATTATATTTACTCATTAAGAGTTTTTCACATCAGTTTTAGCTGATGGTTTTTCACTGGAGTTTGAGTGACAGAAAGTCTCCTCAAGTCTCCAGGACTTTTCTCAATATTCTGACCGTTCTCAATAATGATGTAGTTTCGATGGTCTCCACTCGTTCTCTAACCTGCAAGTCCTCCAGTCAGCGTTAACTGATGGTCCTTCTCTTAAGTCTGAGTGACAGCAAGTCTCCTTGACTCTTCTTAGTATTATGGCCGATCTCAACAATGTTGAATTTTGAATGGTCTCCACTCGTCCCTTTGTTCCTTTTACCAATCCTTTGGTGACTATCACAAGAGCAGCAATCACAATTGGTATAATTGTCACTTTCATATTCCACAGTTTTTTCAATTCCTTATCAAAGTTGAGGTACTAATTCTTCTTTTCCCTTTTTTTCATTTTACTCTGTTGACAGCTGGGACAGCAGAGTCCACAATTCTGCAAGATCACTTTTTGTTGATTTTTATAAGGTCTGGTCGTCTGGCCGAGATTACGTGATCCGTTTATTATTATTATTATTATTATTATTGAAACCATATATATGAGTGGTGACAAATGACTTTCATTAAATAGAAATAATTAACTGAAATCATATAATTGAATAGAATATTAGTATTACATAGGAATAATTGATATCATATAACTGTGAACAAATTATTTGTACGAAGAAAAGTTATTTGAAGCCAAAATTGTTTACTGGGGATTATTATTTGTTACTTGAAGCCATATAACTGTGTGTAAACAAACAATTATTTTTTTTACTCCCATGAGAGTTTTCACACCAGCGATAGCTGATAGGTTCTCACTTGAGTCTAGTGTAACAGCAGGTCACTTTAAGTCTCCAGGACCCTTCTCAACAATGCTGTAGACTGGATGGTCTCCAATCATCTTCTCATTTCCAAGTTTTCCAATTTATTGATTGATTAAAAAATTCAGCATATTCTAACACTCACAGACTGACTAGTATATATATATATATATATATATATATATATATATGTGTGTGTGTGTGTGTGTGTGTGTGTGGAAGAAAATAATGGATAATAATCCGACAATTTGTGAAGAAAGATTGACAACAAATAATCCAAATAGAAAGTGGGGATTTATAGAGAAACAAAGTCAGTCGACACTATAGCGTTTCGGTTCTGCTGAACCATCATCAGGGCTGTGAGGGGTTTTATAAGTGATGTTAAGTGTAGATGGATGTATAAAAAGTGTAAAAATATATAAAAATTTGTTGTACAACTTTTCCAAATTTTTTTTTCCAAATTTTTATATATTTTTACACTTTTTTTATACATCCATCTACACTTAACATCACTAATAATACCCCTCACAGTCCTGATGATGGTTCAGCAGAACCGAAACGCTATAGTGTCGATTGACTTTGTTTCTCTATAAATGCCCACTTTCTATTTGGATTATTTGCTGTCATATATATATATGTTACTAGAGGGAATGGTTGTCGCTCTCTCACTCGGTGGGCTCGTGGAAGAATAAATGCGGTATTATTTGGAGAGTGCTGTGATAGAGCCATGATATTATAATAATAATAATAATAATAATAATAATAATGTACATATATATATATTAGTTTATATATATATATAAGAGCATGTATGCTTATATGCAACCATTGGGTTCATACCGTCTTAATACGAAAATCATTAGGCAGAAAAAGCTAAGGATGATTGTCGTATAAAAAAAGGCATGAAACAAGTAGTCGCAGATAAGCGTCCGTGCTATAAAATATATGTAAAAAAACTAATATATATATATATATATATATATATATATATTGAGTACTCCTTCATAGCCTTTGCTCCCAGGTCCATTTGACCATGAATGGTAGTACCTGTTAGGGTCCCATGTCCAGGTCAATTAGAAATATGCAATCATTATTTATCAAAGTATATATATATATATATATATATATATATATATATATATATATACTACTTTTATTAAAACTATTAAATCTTTTAATCAAGCTACATAAATAGATACTTAACGATATTTAACAAGCCTTCATTTTAACGTTTTGATAGTTAAACTCAGTAAATAAAAAGTTACCGTTTCTATGAAATTTATCAACATCCAAATGTCCATATATATATATATATATATATATATATACACTTATGTGTGTGTGTGTGTGTGTGCAAGTATGTATATTCTAGCCAGTTTATTTAAATTGGAGGCTTTTGGCTTCTATTTACCTATTTATTTATTCGAGGGAGGGAAAAGTGTTTAGTTTCTCATTAATTAATTTGCTACTCGTTTTTATTTTCGTTGACATAACGCGGCTCCAAACCAGCGAATGTCATCAGTTTGTGAATTTCTTAACCTAACACACTAAATCACCCCACGTCACATCATCTCAGTATGTTTTGCTAGCTGCAGCACTGAAGAAACTATTTATTTATCTATCAGGTTTTGTTAAATATTGTTTTTAGTTTTTATTTTTTTATTTAAGAAAAAAAAAATTTTTTTTTAACTAAGTTTATTTTTCCGAATATTTTATTTATACAGATTTTTTTTTTAGTCTTTCTTTTTTCGTACGTCATTAAGTTGGAAGTTCGAATACACAACACAACACATGTTTTGCGGTAGGTTGTCAATAAATAAAATAAAATAGATTTTAAAATATAAATAAAAAAGCAATAAGAAAGATATCATCCCCATTTCTTCCTCTTTTTCCCTTCTTTTGTGGCATATCAACTCTTGAGAAGCTATTCAAAAAATCTTTTTTTATGTATTCTCCCAACCCCTCTGCCGGAGCTGGATGCGATACAAGGCCAAATCTCCGGTTGATTTTAGCAGGTTTGAATTCAGAGTTTTCCTTCTTTGGTTTCTTTTGTTTAATGGCATATCAACCTTTGTTGGTTATTTAATGCCAATGCTATTCTCCTAGAAGAACAGTAGTGGTACTATTTAACCCATAGCTGGGAGGATAAGGGGGTTTATACCTTTCCCAAGGGAATTTGCCCGAAAGTGAACGTAATAGTACGAACTCGTGTACTACGATTCCGCAGTCCATCGCTTTAACCATTACACCACGAGGACACCCCCGAGTTTTCCTTCTTCTTGGCTAAATAGCCTCATCTACTATTTGTTGCTGGATGCTAAGCTTCCGGATGGATTTTCGTGGAATGGCAAATATAAACTACCCCGTTCAAGATTTGAACTTGGTTCACCAAGTCCATTTTCTACGACAGTAAGTACCATACCACGAAATCTTTAGAAAGCTTTTTAAAGACGATGCGTCAAAACAAAAGTGAGAGCAATCAATCTGTCAATATATATATATATATATATATATATATATATATATATATTTATAAAATTAACTATTCTATAGTTTTGACCACTGACTGCGTAACTCTTGATTTTTTTCAAGGGGTCGGACGAGGTTGGCTTTTTCTTTTGACCTATAATTTTTTATTTTTTCCCCCGGGCGGTGATTCGAGATACTTTTATCTCTTGTTCCTAGCAGGTTTATTTTTTTCTGGTACCGTGAATGCTGGTAGATATTAGATTAGTATATATATATATATATATATAAATTAAATCGCGTACTCGTTACTAGATTCCCTGATGAGCCAGTGAGGGGAAACTTTAGTAGGATAGGCCCGACTCGCGATTTAATTTTTGTAATTGGCTCTACTTTGTATTGAGCACTCTCTGTAATTGTAGCATTGCAGCATTTTACGATGGGTTTTCTTTTTCTTTTGACCAACTGATTGCATATCTCTTGATTTTTTTCAACTGCTGTGACGAAGTTGGCCTTTTCTTTTTTTTTTTTTTTTTTTCCTATGATATTTTTTCCTTGTTCCCCGGGACAGTAATTCGAGATATCATTATCTCTAGATACGGCGGGGGTATTTTCTTTTTTCCTGGTAACCGTGAATGCTGGTAGATTGTAGGTTAGTAAATATATATATATATATATATACATGTGTGTGTGTGTGTGTGTGTGTGTGTGCGTGTGTGTTTTAAGTCATTACAATATTACTTATTTGAAATAGTTTTAATTAATTATAAATGAATTATACTTCTTTTTGAAAGTTTTGATAATCATAATATATGATTGTCTAGCTGAGATAAAGTGATCTGTATGTAGTCTGTATCTCAAAATCCCAGAGAATATTATGCGTCTCATTCTCCAGGACCGATTCCGGGTTGTGCATATGTTTCACTGGTCAAATTTAAACTTCTTGCACAATTCCCAGTAGATTTACCTTCTCCAACCAATCGTGTGTAGTCTTATAATCTTCTTATGTTAATTTACTGCATTCGCTAATTATATAAGCTTCGTGTACAATTTGATTGTTGCTTTAACATAATTAACCCTTATTATCTTACTCATTTAAAACTTCTTCACATCAGTGTTAGCTGATGGTTTTCCACCAGAATCTGCATGACAGCAAACCTCTTCGAGTCTCCAGGACTCTTCTCAGTATTCTAGCCGATGTCAATAATTGTGTATTATTATCTAATCCTTGAGAGTTTTTTCACATCAGCGTTAGCTGATGATCATTCACTGGAGTCTGAGTAACAGCAAGTCTCCTCAAGTGTCCAGGACTCTTCTCAGTATTTTGGTTGATCTCTATAAATCAGTGGTTTTGATGGTGTCCCCTTTTCCTGTTAATTACAACTCCTTTAGCTCCTTTAATAATCTTGCGGTGACTGTACCAAAAGCACCAATTACAACTGATATCATTGTCTCTTTCATGTTCCACAGTTTTATCCAATCCCTAGCTAGGTCGAGGTACTTTTCCTTCAGTACACTTTCAGTTTTACTCTGTGATCAGCCGGGACAGTAAAGTCGACAATTCGGCAAGTTCTCTTTTTTTTGTGCTTATTTTAAGGTTTGGTTGTTTGACCGAGAATAGATGATTCGTTTTTATGTTAAAATCCAATAGGAGTTCCTGTGTCTCACTCTCCGGGACCGATGCTGGGTTGTGTGTATGCCATTTATTCGTATGGTCAAATTTAAATTTCTTGCTCAAATCCGAGTATAATATATTGCCCACCCAGTCGTATCTAGTATTACACTCTTTCTGTGATAATTTGCTGCATTTGTTTATTATTATTATTATTATTATTATTATTATTATTATTATTATTATTATTTACTCCTTTAGAGTTTTTCACATCAGTATTAGCTGATGGTTTTTCACTAGAGTTTGAGTGACAGCAAGTCTCCTCAAGTCTTCAGGATTCGTCTCAGGATTCTGGCCGTTCTTAGCAATGCTGTCGTTTGGATAGTTTCTACCCGTCCGCCAACTTCCCAGTCCTCCAGGCCTTTTAATAATCCTTTAGTTATTGTGCCTAACGCACCAATCACAATTGGCACAATCGTTACTTTCATGTTCCACAGCTTTTTCGATTCTCAAGCAAGGTCTGAGTACTTATCCTTCTTTTCACTTTTTTTTAATTTTTATTCTGTGGTCAGCCGGGACTGCAAAGTCCTCAATTCTGCAAGTTTTTTTTTATTTTTTTATTTTTTATTATTATAAGGTCTGGTCGTCTGGCCGAGATTTGGTGATCCGTTTGTATATCATTATTTTACGCTCTCTCTCTCTCTCTCTTTTTTTCTCTCTCTCTCTCTCTCTCTCTCTCTCTCACATACACACACACACACAGAGTTGCATACATATATACATATATATGGATATTCATATGTAGTCACACAAAGTTTATGTGTACTCCATGTAACATATATATATATATATATATATATATATATATATATATATAAAGTAATATCTGTACAGTTGTCGATATGAAAATATGAATTTCCAAAATAAGTACAGCACATATATTTAAGCGCATTCATTTATGTTTACAATATTCTAGGGATAAGATTTAATGTTATTGCAATAAATTATAAAAATCCTGTTATATATATATATATATATATATATATATATATATATTCCTTTGAATAAAATTAGGAAGAAAGGAAAAAAAAACAGAATGAAAATAGAAAAAATACTTTATGTAATACATTATACTGATTAAAGTGTTTATCTATTAATTTAAAAACATATTTTCCTATGTTTATATTAACAAGCTTCCAAAAAGTTGGTTTGAACCATATAATTTTCTTTTTCCATTTTTTATGAAAACTTACAATTATCAGTAGTTTATTTATCCTTATATAAATTATCATTATTCTTAATATTATTATTAGTTTTAATCATTTTTGGCTCTAAATAAGTAAAATCATCTTTAAAACCACTATTCTTGTGGGCTTCAATATATATTTCAATAGATTCATGGAAAATTTTCTTATTTGATGATAATCTCCATAATCTCATATTAACAGTATTAGGAAGTTGTTTAATTATAGGACTTGGGTGATTAGAATTTACATGAATATAAGACGGATATTGGTTTGTTTTAAAGAATGGCCTATAAGAGTTGTCTGAGAGGTTAAGTTTAACATCTAGAAAATTAGTTATTTCAATATTTGAAGAAATTTCAATTTTAAATCCTAAGAATTTTAAAGGTCTTGTAATCTTTTTCTTTATTCTAGAAAACTAAGGACCATCACTATTACATAAAACAGTTAATAGGAAAACTTTAAAAAATTAGTTATTCTTGCACGAATATTTTTTTTCAAAATAATTAACACTCATAATACGGAAGTAATTAGGAAATATTATGACTAACGTGATGTGAATAATAATAATAATAATAATAATAATAATAATAATAATAATAATAATAATAAATCCAGTGAAAAACCATCGGCTAACGCTGATGTGAAAAGCTCTAATGAGTGAATAATAATAATAATAATAATAATAATAATAATAATAATAATAATAATAATAATAATAATAATAATAAAAGAGTATTTGCAAAATTGTCGATTTTGCTGTCCCGACTGACCACAGAATAAAACTGAAAGAATGGGTAAAGAAGGATAAGTACCTCGACCTTGCTAGAGAATTGAAAAAACTATGGAACATGAAGGTGACAATTATACCAATTGTAATTGGTGCTTTTGGTACAGTAACTAAAGGATTATTAAAGGGACTTGAGAACTTGGAAGCTGGAGGACGAGTGGAGACCATCCAAACTACAGCATTGTTGAGAACGGCCAGAATACTGAAAAGAGTCATTGAGACTTGAGAAGACTTGCAGTCACTCAAACTCCAGTGAAGAATCATCAGCTAACACTGATGTGAAAGACTCGAAAGGAGTAAATAATAATTGTTAAACTAAAATTAATTGTCCTGTGAATGGTTTGTGTTATTTGATAAACGTAGTATATTAAGCTATTATTTTCCCAAAGGAAAATATAAAAGATAAAAAAAAAACTTATATTGGAATTTCATCGGTTAGATGGAAATTGTGATATAATAATCATATTCAATCGTTCTCTCGTGAACGCTTGAGTAATCAAACAGCTTTATCCAAACATTTTTGGAAGTTGAAAAATAAGTGTTTAACCTGAAAAATTCAATGGAGAATATTGAAAAGATCTACTTCCTCGAGCAGCTTTGATGGTAGATCTAATTTGTGTCTAGAAGAAAAGATACAAATTTATGTTATACCCTGATCCTGGAAACTAATCAAATGGGATTTAATAGCAAGATGAAGGCATAAAAATAAATTTAGACTATTTTCAAAAATTAAGTGAATAATTAAATCAATCAATAAATAAACATAAAATGATTAACTATGATTTTTTTAAATTGGTAAATGAATTGGAATCTGTAATTTATACAGTGATCTTTACTCTATTATTGTAATTTGCGGGGAGTTAACATTGGTTTTAGTTTTTTTGTTCATTTTAATGATAAAAAATGATATGCTAACATTAGATTGTCTGAAATGTTTGAGTTTTTGACATCTATTATTGTAACTGTTATTCTTTTTAGATTTGAAGTAGGATGAGACCAGATGCCATAATTTTTCATACTTATTGTTACTGGAAAGTTTAGGCTAGCTTTAAAACCTATGAGAAAGAGTTTTTTTTTTCTCTGCCTTGTTGGATCTGAAGAAGTCCTGTTAATCCTATATAGACCATAGATTTATAGCGATGCTTTTAACGGGATGGAAATAAATTTATTATCTAAATATGACCGGTTGTTTTGTTTTTGTTTTTTTTTTGTTGTTTTTTTTTTTTAATTATTTGCTCTGTAGATTTTATTTACGTGGAGCTCTTTACCAGGATTATTTAATTCAATATGCTATTTTTGAATATTTTATTTGTCCTGATTGGAATTGTTCCCTATTACGGATTTACTGGATTGAATAATTTATATACATATATATATATATATATATATATATATATATATATATATATATATATATATTTCACTGGGTTCTATTTTCTATACTCAGTTTGACAAGCTAATTACTTTTTATATTCTTTCTCTTTGCTTTAATTCATTTTCTGACGAAATCTGAATTGAAATCTTCACACATAATTTGGCTTCTTCCTTGCAAAATCTGACGAGACCCGCGGTAAAACTCCGCCCTTTGTTATGAGAGAAATTTAACCCCTTATTTAACTGACATATTTCAAATAATTACCCGTTTTTCCTTTTACCAAGAGACTCTAATAAAATGCTGTAAATTCAAAATATAATTTAACTTGGGATTTTTTCCCAGTGTCAATTCCTCGAATGTCTTCAGAAAGTTTCAATGTCTAACGTAGTCTGGATGTTATTAGAACTAGTAATAGTCTATCACCATATGGCATTGCTGAAGGTGAATTTTTTGTCTCTCAACTATAAGACGCACGGGTGTATAAGACACTCCTGAATTTCAGCAGGACAAAAAAAAAACAAAACAACAAAAACAAAGTACTAATATTAAACGTGATGAAATTAATATAATGAATATTATCAATGATAATACTTGTAATCTGCATAATAGCTTTTTAAATTATGACAAGAGGTATATGGAAGTTACTCTAAAATCTACGCTAATAGGAGTTGCCAGGTGGCTAATTTCGGCTGACTATCGCGAATTTTAAACCTACATATGGCATATAAGACGCAGGGGAATTTTAAAAGATATTTTTAGTAAAAAAGTGTACCTTACATGTCGTCAAAACTGGCCCATTGGTTTATTGGGTTGAGTGTTCACCAATGGCCTGGGAGACCGGGGTTCAACCCCAGGTTGAATCATAGCAAAGACTCAAAAAAAGCTACTTGATATCTCTTTGGTTAACTCTCAGTATTATAAGGTTTACATCAAGAGTAGAATGAAGAAATGGAACGGTTGAAAAGAGTAGCGCACTTCAATATACCACGGTGTAATAGCTATTGAAAAGGAACCTTCGAGTTATCCTCAACTACGGGCGACAACTTTTTTATATATCGTCAAATACAGTAGTTATTTTAGTTGCTTGAAAAATTTACCAACAGAATAGAGGTTACATTTTTCAAACAGACCCTTGGAAACTTTGCAGCTATATAATCAACATATTATAAAAATTCCCACTATTCTTTTATATATATATTACATATAAAACATCGTAAATTGCGTATCACAATTTTTAAAGGAATCTCTTTTTTACAATATTTTGAAAGGTATTAACTATATGCATGGTCACGTAGTATTTTTAGTATATTTACATTACATACATATATACATATAAAAAAATTTATATGTGTGTGTGTGTGTGCGTGTGTGTGTGTGCATATTCATATATATATATATATATATATATATTATATAATATATATATATATATATATATTTACCAACCCCTTCGCTCAGGTGTAGGATATGACACAAGGTCAATTTTTAAGGTTGGAAATTCAGGGTTTTCCTGCTCCTTGACTAGTTACCTCACCAAGGCTGAAGAAATTCAGTCTGCCGTATTTATTTTACCCATAGCTAGAGGGAGAATAATTGGATTCATACCTTTCCCAAGGGTATTAGTGCTATGTGAAATGCAATCAGTCTCGTCCAGGTTTGAACTCGTGTCGCGTGTCCATTTCCTACTTCGATAACCATTACACCACGGGCACCTCCTTTATACATATATATATATATATATATATATATATTATATATATATATATAATAATGTGTGTGTGTGAGTGTGTGTGTATTTATATACCTATATATATATAAATATATCTATGTGTATATTAGGATATATGAATTTTTGTGGTATGTTTTATATATATATAATATCTATATATATTATTTATATATATCTATATATTAATTAGATATCATATTAGGATACATATGCGTATATTTATATATGTGTAATATAGTATATATATATGCGTATATTTACATATATGCATATATATGTGTATATCTATATATATGTGTATATATGTATATAAATACATCCATACATC